>CM075028.1:9633914-9657046 GCA_037576675.1 Pangasius sanitwongsei
TGGTCCCAGCATCTTTTGCTAAGAGTCTCTGCCAAACTCTAGACAGACCTCAACTTGTCCCCTTAGTAAACAAGTAAGCACTCACGTCAGACATTAGTAAACAAACGCCACCATTACAAAGCAAAGGGTTTGGCTAATGCATCAGCATATCTGGGACTTTTAAAAGCCTATTGCTATAATTGGAGCTTCAGACTCATGTGGGCAGAGATCACATCTGATTCACTTCCACCAAATGCCTACGCTTGAAGCTGAAACATCTTTTGGTTTTGACAAAAGTTCAAAGGTTAAGGACTCAGGACACCCTCAAATTCCATTAAGGAGACTCGACTCATCTAATGGCATGCAGGAGTTAGTCTTAAAAGCTTTTGGAGTCATTTCTCTGTGTTCTGTGTGGGGTTAAAAAAATTCGCAGCTAGAATCTTTTTTTTTTTCACTTTAAAGCATACTGGAAAAGCCTTTCAATAACTGTGTGATACATTTAAACTTCACTGATAATAAAGCTTCAAAACTTTTCACTGCATCAAAAGAGAATGACACTATCACAAGCCTTATTTATATAATTTAAGGTGAAGTCGGATTTTAGCAGGAGTTTGCTGAAGCTGGCTGTTTTGAAACTCAAAATTCAAAGATATTCAGCAAATACCTAAAATGTCCACACCCAAACCAGATGAATGAGTGCTACTACACCTGAGTGCCTGAACTGACAGGCAATTAGAGAAGCCACCTCATCCTCATTGGATTGGTATTGGTGGTCCATTTTATTTTTTTTGCTACTGTTTATGAACGCTGGGGTACCACAGGTGAGCAGATATTTCATATAGCTGCCAGAAAGTGAACAGAATTTCTCCAAGTAAAAAAAGTGTTTGATATATTTTTTTTTAATTGGTGATGCCAACTTTAAAGATAAAATAGATGATATTTTCATGCTTCTTCTGTAGCTTGGGTAGAGCTGGTTAGTCATATGGTTGACCGCATGGGTTAAAATGAGGAGTCCTGTCCACACACAATTGGATACATATGTTTGGCAAAAAGTATTTTATTCATGATAAAGTGCTCAGTGCAAGGGAACAGCTACAAAGAGCAAAACTCAGGACATGGCAAGTACAGTAATGATGCACAATTCGGACAGATTTATTATACACCTTCAGTTTTTGCAATACACCTCTTGACTTCTGTGTAATATTTCTACATTTTACTATCTGTTGATTTTGCAGGCTCCTGAACAACATACTTTTCTTCTTTCTACTTCTCACTGGTTACTTGCTTCAGATACAGGAACTTGCCTGAGCAGTTTTACTCAAATTGGTTGCACAGTAGACTGAATGTATGTCTGTGTGTTGTATTTCTAATGACAGGCTAGAGATGAGATGATGGGCGAACCTTTCAGACAGTTAGAATGAGTGTGTGTGTGTGTGTGTGAGAGAGAGAGAGAGAGAGAGAGAAAGAGAGGGAACCACTGCTGGTTTTCAGAACAGCTGGTGGAGTGAAAGCAAACTGCAACCGCCATGCTGGGTACAGACAGAGAGCCCCCCAGGCAGAATAGAACCACCCCCACCCCAAAACACACAAACACGCACACACAAACACACACACGCTCTGCCACAATCACTGCAATTCACCTGCTGCCAAGAGCGACAACTCTGCCACACAGGAGGAGAAAGAAGCAACACCACAGCCACACACCAGGTCCCTATCTTTAAAATATCATCCACCATACATATAAACACACACACACACACCAGCGGTACTCCTGATGTGAGCGAGAAAGGAGATAGGTGCACTGTTGGCATAGTGAGCCAATAGACTATCCAATGACACATTCCAAACTATCTCTCTTTCCATCACACACACACACATGCATTCTAATGAACTAAGAATAACATTTCCATAGCTGGTGTGTAATAGTAGGTGAATATACACACACACACACACACTTTAACTTGAGTCCCATTTAAAGTCTCCCTCTACTCAACCCAACACCCCCTCAACCCTCCATCCCCAAAAGAAAAAAAAGAGGAAGAAAAGAAAAAAGAGAGAGTTGGCATTGAAGAAAAAGACACAGCCTACTCACCCTCTCTCTCTCTCTCACACACACTCTCTCTCTCTCTTTCAGCCCTCTGCGAGACTGCAGCTTCTCCTCCTCTTTCTCTCGCTTCACTCCCTTTCTTTTCGGGCCCCCTCTCACACGCAGAGCCGACACAAAAACGTGAACGGGACCGTTCGGGTTTTCATCGTTTGTCTCCTCAGCTATTTCTCCCCGAGCTTTTGTCCCCCTCCCCTTTGTCCACGCCGGCCCAGAGGAGAAGAAGAAGAAGTAGAATAAGTAGAAGGAAAAAAAGTGCACACACACATCCACACAAAGGGCTTCTCTTCCCTGCAATCCTCGGTCCCCTTCAGCATCTAGACGCTAGGACAACATCAAAGCAACTTGGGGGGAACACTTGAGGGGCCTATTGTCTCCGGTCTGATCTGTTTTTCTTGCCGCCGTCCCCCCCTGTCGTTTTGCCTGCACTTGGTACAGTCCAGGCATTCACGCCAAGTAGCTTTCACACATGCAGGGGGAGGCTTGTCTCAGGCAATTGCTGACAAGCTACAAACAAGGCGGCCACCCCACCTCCTTCTTCCCAGCATACACACACACACACATACACACACACACATACTCTCTCATGGACATATGTGCCCACACCACACACATATGCACACACACACTCCTTTTTTTGAGTGCATGAAGACACCCGTTCAAACCACCATTCAGCTCTCACTTGCTTTCTCTGTGTGAGATCCTTAAAGTCTGATGTGTTAACACACACACATACACACTTCTGCTGGGGCTTTGGGGTCACCACTGCTCTCACTTTCTCTCTGCTCTTCTCCCTCTCTCACAGTTTTCTCAGAGAGGGAAAGAAAAAAGCCCAGAAGACGAGGGGGGCGGGAGGAAAAGTGAGAACAGGAGGGGGGTTGGGTGGGACGGTATCCATCCTCTCATCTGGGTTTTCCAGCTCAAGCCTGGAGAAACAGAGAGGGAGAGAGAAAAAAAGAGGGGGTGGACTAGGGGCTGCGAAAGAGAGAGAGCGAGAGAGAGGGAGAGAGAGAGAGAGGAGAAGGGGGAGGTGTGGATTTAGGAACAATGGGCCACAGACCCCGATATGAGAGATGAAAGTGGAACGTCTGGCCTAACTTTTAGGTTCTGACCCATTCAAATGTGAAGTGTTAGTTTAACCTCTACACAATCATCTGTGTAGAGACGTGATATCTAATATAGAGCATTTTGCCCATCCTGTTCCCTATTAGACATCTCGCCATTAAGAGGCATGAAAACTGACAGATCTGCTAGTAAGCCTTGAGAGTTAAAGAGTGACAAAGAGAAGGAGGAACAAGGAATGACAGCTGGTAGGTGTGGGCAGATGTGTGACAGTCAGATGAAGCAGCAAGCAGATGTTGCAAACAGACTTTTACCTTACCATAAACAAGTTTTGCCCTGTGTTTTGCCTTGAAATAGGTCAAAGGTCAATCCGAAGTGTTTGATTAAATCGAGGGAAATTTTAGATCGAACATATCAAGGATTACCCATGGAGATATTAAAATAACTCTACAAATAGTTCATAAAGAAGTATGAGTTCTGAGTGTTGCCAGCTAAGGTTAATGGGGGATTAATTTTTAGCCAAAGATCTGAGTCATGAACTTACTACATGTCATGTGACTTATTACACTAGAAATGCTGAGACATGACTTGCAAACAACACTGATTGGCTGATGAAGCCACCTTCAAGTCCATATGGGTCATATGGGAGTAACCGTAATTATCACCTTCACACTGGGGAAAAACACTCCTCTAAGTGGTAATGCCAAAGTGGAATTTTAAGAGCAGATTTCTCTGAACATTGTTAACATACCATGCATCCAAGCACATTAAATTAAAAATTTTAGTTTGCATGCTAGTTTATAATGCATTGCAACTGATAAACTCTATAAAAGTCTAAAGATTACAAAGAAGGGTGCTGATCTTTAAAGTAAGCACTGAGTTACTGTTAGTTAAAAACAAAAAAGTAATTCTTACCTATAAAGCAAAACTGTAACGCAAGAACTAAAAACAAGAATTTTTTCCATCTGTCCAAATTCTTTGAAAATGAAATGAAAATGAAATGACTTACGCTCCTGGCATTAACAGGAATCTTCAATGAGCTTCAAGATCCGACTCAATTTTATTCAGCATACAATGATGTAGTTCAATCAATCTATTCTTTACACATTTTTATGTTTTGCTCTGTTTTACTTCTATAACATTATAGATTATGATTTTTTTTTTCAAGGATGTCCACTCACTGGGTTTTTATCATAAAACCAGGGCTCATGATATGACAATGTTATATTCATATAATATAGGTAGTTAATTACAGTATTACATGGTAATAAATGAGAGTGACTATGTTAAAATGCCACTAGATTTGAATAGGTGTGTGAACATGTGTGGGCATGGTGCCATGTGATGGTCTGTCGCATCCAGGGTGTGTTCTCGACTCGTGCCACCGTGACCCTGAGTGGGATAAAGTGGTTAATGAAGAAGTTTTGTGCCTTGATGGTGAATTGTTCAAACTGTAATTCATTTCTCATCCCTATTTAAATATAAAGCAAGAAGTTAAGACAGGATAGACAGTTGAGCTTCAGAAGCAACATTAAGTGAAAAATACTCCAAATTGATAAAACAGTGCGTTTGACAAGCTCGCCTTGAAGAAATCGATAGCTTCCGGGGGGCCATATTGCGATAACATGAAGGTGAGAAGAGGCCCTGTGAGGAAAGAGTTAACATTTCAGCGCCTCTAATGTGGGAGAGGAGGAGAAGGAGGAGGAGCGGGAGAAGGAGGAGGAGGAAGAGGGGGCGGGGCCAGTGCGGGCAGCCTCTCCATTGAGAATTGGTGGCAATGTGATGCCTGAGATAAATGAGGTAAAGAGTTTAGCTCAATAAAACATTCAGGCTTTCGAGTAATGTCACAGTAAGCACAAGGCAGACGTGGAAGAGAGAACTGTAAAGATCAATAGTTTCTCAAATCAAAAAGGTGGACTAATACACTAATACACTAAATATTACTGTGTATGATGTGGTTATGGTCTCTACACAGAGAAGTGGCAACGTCCTTCAAGAGAACACACAGCCATGATTATACATTTTCATGACTCCATAATTCATTTTAGGTGTCACAAACAACAAGGTGTTTAACATGATGAATTTGTGACACAGCCTGTGGTAGGAGGAGTTCTGTAAACACTCCTCTCACTCCTAGACTGAGCTATTTAAAGACACCAGCGAAGCTTCATTTAACGAAGCCTGCAATTTCAGCGCTCTCAGCCTCCCTCAGTAGCCGTCTAATCTACCAATCAATAGTGTGTATGTGTGTGTATATGTGTGTATATATGTGTGTGTGTGTGTGTGTGTTAGGCTTTCTTTTTAGTCAATAACAGATGCAACCAGACGGTAGGCTAATCGACAGAGCTCAGTCTGTGTCCTGTTTGGAAATTTTAAGGCTGTATTTATCACACAGTTGAAGTGGCACAAATCTGTTTCTCCTGAGATCAGGTTGTGATGAGCTGTACACTATGAACACAGAAATCTTCTATTCAAGCAAAGTTTGAGACCCTTCCGCTCAGGCAGTTCAGATATGAATTTAAGAGTTCAGAAAAAAAAAACACACACGTCAAACAGCATTTTCTCAATCAGGTTTAAGCCATATACATCTGTCTGTGCTTTCAAATTCGATTAAAGTCAAGATTTTTGGGCATGCAACGCTGTTTTGATCATTCCGCGTGTGGCACTTCAGCTGCCTCAAAACCAACAACCTTTTTCCTCCTTCAATAGTAAACTACCTGTGTAACAACTACATTCTGAAGAAATAAATCAGATTAGGTCAGCTGTAATTTGCAATCCAGACACTCAGTCTAAAACTCAGATTTGAAAGATAAATCAGATACATCTTGCTTTCCAGATGCGTTACAAGATTTGATACATGTCCAATGTAACAGTAATGAGAATGCGCAGATCCCAATTAATGTGGCGTGCTTTTTCATTACACTTCAGTCTGCATGCAAACTACTTTATAAACAAATGTCAACAGCATGTCTAATGGCTGCTAGCTTAAAAATATGCCAGTAATAGATGCAAAAACAACAAAATCTGTGCATTTGTCAGTGTTTGAGCTGCAGGGAGTAGTCTAATATCAGTCATAGCCCCTGCAGTTATCTCCAAAATCAGGTCAAGCTAAGGGTGGTAGTGGTAGTGGGCCATGCTTAGTGGGCCGTGCTGTTGTGTTTGGAAATATGCATGGGAAAGACATCTTTACTTATTTTGAACATGAGTTCAAGGATATATCCAAGAGCCTCTGAAGCTATATATTAGCTTTTTTGATAATACGTTTAGCCAAGCTAAAGATGGAAGACAGTGATGCTGTTTTATCAGTTTGCCGCCACCCTGGCCAAACTCTTCTGCACAGGACTTGACTTTGAGATTTGAACTAAATCCTACTGTATCCATGCAGTAGATCTGAGATTAGGCATAAATCTTTGTTTAGATCTTCTTTAATGTCAATTATAATGAATATGTCACTTACAATGTCTGCCAGGTGAGAAATTTTGGAAAACTGTACAGTAATATAGTAATCAGCAGTAATCAGTCTCTCTTTTAGTCATGTTGAGATTAATATAGTCCAAATTTCCATCTTTTTCTTGATTATAATGCTTAAAGTGGCTCATGGTTTCCTAGTGATCCCCGTAACCTCTGCCTCAAATGGCACAATATAAGGACCTAGGGTGCGCCAACCCTGGAGTCATTGAGGGTGCATTGTTGTAAGAAGTGAGTATTTGGGACACAGTCATCATGCACTGTATGCGTCATTGCTTGCTAAAATGCTCGTGCAATGTTCTGTAAAACTTTGTCATTGTCCTTTCAAAGAGGAATGAGATTCAGAGTCATTTCTAGAACCGGAAGACAGAAGACCAAAACAGAAATTTAAAGATTGCACTGACAAATATGGATGCTGTACCATGGTGAAATCATTTATTAATCTTCAGCAAGTGCTTGCATGACATCAGATGTACTAACATTCCGGATGCTTATAATAAAAGTAGAGCTCCAGGACTCAGTTCTGGTCTCAAGATGTTTTCTGGATTGGCTTGGACTTGTCTCAGACTTATTGGCATTTGTACTTGGACTTGTCCTTGTCTTGGGCATTGGTCTCTCTAAACATGGTCTTGATCTCGACCAAGAGTTTGTAAAAATAATGTGCATGTTGTCTTTTATTTTCGCATGTACAAATTTGACATAATTCCTTCTTTTAGAAAACAATGCACAATGCATGAATGAAGCCAACTAGTTGAACTAAAGGCTTGCCCATGAAAAAGATTTGATGTTTTTCTGTCTCAGCTCTGACTCAGTCTTGACTTGACCTAAACCCCCTAAAGACTCAGTCTTAATTCGATCTTGGTAGGTCCTTATCTTGGACTTGTCTTGGTCTTGACAGTTGTGGCCTACAGACCTATTAATTAAGTATAGACATTCTAAAGTAAGATTTGGATAGAAATTATAGCCTATAACACATTGTCACTGTAAGGTGTTAAATGAGAGATTAACCAGAATGACGTTTGGCCTTAGCATCCAGTCTGAATTTTCTTCCATGTGCAGCGCAGGAATCAAGATGGAGCTACAGTATGATATATCAATCCTTCCCCAGTCGACACACACACCAGCACACATCTCACTCTTTTCTGGTAACATTACCGGTGTAGACTGAAGACAGAAATAGTGTACAGGAAGTGGAGGCAAAAATATGCTCCATTGTATCTTCATTACGGCAAGTGAATCCTCGTCCCTGCTCTCTGCCCTGATTCAGCCAGCTCAAATAGTCATAAGGACGTAGGACCAGGCCTCATTTATTTTGTCTTTGCAGGTAACCCCAGTACGGTACACTTCAAATAACTGAATCCCTTTAGTCATTAAAAAGCTCCATTAAAAGTTGCCTCACTTCTGGACTTTTCAAACTCTTCAATCTGACTTCTAGTAGGGTCAAATATTTAGTGCCTGTTTTCCATTTCTTAGAAATTTGTAAATTTTTAGAAAACTTTTTCCAGATAAAAAAATCTCACTGGAAGATGCAAGGACGCCGCTGTCTCCAGTGTTTTCAGTAGTAATGGTAGTATGAAGAGGAGTTTGTTTGGACTGAGCTCCATCATGTGGTCACTTTAGGAAGGCTTATTGTTCCCAGACCAAAGATAGAGCTAGTTTTATTCACTGGTTAGTTTCATGGGTTAAGTCAGGTGACCTTTATTAAACACATTTAAAGGCAACAGGTGTTGGCAAAAGTGCTGCAATCAATTTGCAGAGTAAAACGTTTTCAAATGTGTGTATTATGAGCATAGTAGATTAATACTTGCTTATATAAAAGCCTAACAAAGACATTAATGTGGACCTAATAGCCTATAAGCAGGAGTGTAAAGTAATGAATTACAAAAATACTTTCAGGAATTTATTTTATAAATTTATTGAGTAGTTTAAAATGAATGTGCTTTTACTTTTACTTGAGTATGTTTTAAGTGCTGTAACAGTACCTTTACTGCTGCTTCCCTCTCTTGACTTGTTCATTGTTTTCCACTTCTTTGGACACCATCAGTGTTCATACAATGTTCACATAATATACTTGAAGGGCCTTGGTATTATAAAATTTACAATTTAAAACGTTTAAAACTGTTGCAGGATACCTGTGTTCAAAGTCATTGCTATACATTAAATTCTTCATGGAAATGTGCCAAAAATCTATTTTTGATAACCCAAACTTATGCAACAGCATTGTTACCTTTTTATGGTAATTGCCATTACTTTAACTAACACATTTTTATCATTTTTAATTTATTCTTTTATTGTTAAGCACTATATTAACGGCCTCAAGTAGTACCAGCACTGTCCACTAGGGGGCTGCAGTGTACATTGTGCATGTGAAAACAAAAAAGACTTCTCATTATCACACTGATGATGTAATTCATACATGTAATACATGTAATACACAAATTGATGTTTTATTTAGATAATATAGTGTAAAAATGTTTAAATATTTGTCTAAAATAAAAAATACATGAATAAAGAAGAGTAGGAAAATATTTATTAGTAACTAAACACAAAAATATGTTAATAAATACATAAATACAGTAAAATGACCAAAACAAAAATACATAATGTACAAATTTGTTTTTTCATACAGTA
This sequence comes from Pangasius sanitwongsei, assembly GCA_037576675.1. Lineage (NCBI taxonomy): Eukaryota > Metazoa > Chordata > Actinopteri > Siluriformes > Pangasiidae > Pangasius > Pangasius sanitwongsei. The sequence continues at coordinate 9,643,159 of CM075028.1, forward strand.
TGGTATTAAAAAAAATCCATCCTAAATGTCTTGCATATCAATATTTATAATCAACATGTGATCTTCAGTTGAAAAATTATTTCACTATTTTCACTATTTTCACTTTGGTAATGATTTCCTACATTACCCACAATGCCATTCAATGCAAAGAATGAACTCTAGGTTAGTGTTTCACAGTGTGGTCCATAGTGTATTTTGAGATATGAGATTAATTTACGTTAAAATTTACGTTAATTTACGTTAAAATGTACCAGTGTTACTTTTCCCAAAGCCAAAAATGAGGGTCTGTTTTTCATGCATGTTTCGCTAATTTATTTTATATTAGAGCAGAAAAAACTAGTTTGATCATTTTAAGAATCCAAATCGTAATGTATTTCTCATCAACTTAGAGCCTCTTAGGAAACAGTAGCTACAGTTATTTTACCCCTAACCCCCAAACATTCACGCTAGTCCTTAAGAACTTGTAACTGACCCTTATACTGCAGCAACACTGCCAAAGCAGAAATCTCTCCAAAGACTTTGGCAGCACAAATTCGGTCAGAGTCACACGTACCACTGCAGTCTCTTCACAGCCATCTATTAATATCCCTGTTAGGGATCAACAAAGTCTCCTTGTCTTTTGACACCGGGGCAGGTGAGAAAGCCTCAGGGATCTGATGATGTAAACTGATGCTAAGGTCAAATGTTAACTTTTAGGTTAGGCATGGTGGTGATGGTGGGGGTCTTACACTAACATGGCTTAGAGGACAGCGACAGATTGAGACTATGGCAGATTGCTGGATGAGTAGATAGTCCCAGATATCATGAGATACCCAATGACTTGATTTGCTGCAGCTGTATGTGGAAAGTTTGTGATCTTTCCTAATCATGCATCTGTGGTTTGTGTGTTAAATGGACAATAAATAGCTTGTGTTCAAAACCATTCCCTAAACTGGGATTTTGTTCAGGTGGTCCAAAATCAGTTTGTCCAAAGGTGCTGTGTGTTAGAGATGAGGTTCTTAGATGGAAATGAGACATTTCTGTAGGAGAAAAATAAAAAATGTGCACCACCACCAACCAGTCAGGACAAGTAGGTATCTTTACTTACCTGTCAATCATGTTGCCCATCATCGAGCAAAACTTCTAGTAGTAGCATTTAGGAGATCTAGGTTAGACAGTGGTGTGTGTGTGTTGGGATGTGGTTATGGAATTAACACTGAAAGGATGGGCTGTTTTTATTTAAATGCTGAGTTGCAAAAAAAAATGTCCACTAAAATCACTAATTACACCTTTAACATGGTGAACAGAAACTAAAACTCAATCACTTGTTAACACTTTGATTTTATTTCTTTTCATTAGATGGCTCAGTTGAAAGTATATATAATGAAAACAGTAACAAGAATTCTTATTAATATTACAAAGATATTATTTATTACAATATCATTCAACAAAATGTATAAATTTGTAACCAATTAACATTGTAAAAAATATTTTTTATAGTAATATTGTGTTACATTCAATTATTATGCCTTGCATATTATTTACCAAGTGACTTAAATATATATGGCAGTAACAGGCAATAAAACTGACTTAGAAACATATACTATTACCAGTGTTGATGTCTACTAAGCCTAGGCTGGGCCACAATCATTAATACTTTTTATATAGTGATGATCTCACCCTGACTAGCCAGCAGTGAAACCATGAGCCATCAGGCATATCATGGTTAACTGACCATGAAGAAATAACAAACCTGACATGTAAGACAGCGCTGACTTGACCTTAAGTGACTTCCTTTAAGACCTGGTCGAGAAGTTCGTCAATGACGTCACTGCTGAAATCCACCTGCTGCAGGTCGAGATCGGGAACGAAGGAGACCAGCAGGTGGCCCAGGCTGAGACGCAGCTTTCTCAGCTTCTGTTGCTCTTGTCCACTTTGGGTATCTTCTCTCAACCTTCCTTCCTTCTCTATTTTCGGCCTTTCCACTTTGCACTTCAGTTGGTCACACAAGGTGGACAAGCTGGCTTTCTCTTCCTCCATCCTTTCAAGCTAGCAACAATACATGGTATTATGATATATATCCCAAGATATAAATGTACAGAAATGGTAACATAGACAGCAAAATTCTGGGGAAAATTCTGGAGAAAAAAAACCTAAACTTCAAAATAGAGGGACATAGCCAAAACATTATAATATTTTTAAAAATGTTGGACATTAATTATATAGACTATATGGCCAAAAGTTTGTAGACACCTGCCCATCACACCCATTTATGCTTTTTAAACATCCTATGCCAGATTTAGTCCCCATTTGCTGTTATAACAATCTCAACTCTTCTGGGAAGGCTTTCCCCTAGACTTTGGAGTATAGCTGTGGGTACAATTGTGTTTCCACCTTGTGGCAACAGTTTGTGGAAGACCCACACATGGATGCACCACCACATCTCCCTAAAACTAAAATGTCCATATCACACATTCAAGCCAGTTATTGTCTAGCCAGATCTTCATTTTGCTTGTCAGGTAGATTTAAATACCCCTAACTATTGTGTCTTGCTATGATTTTTCCTAGACAGATCTACGAAGATAGTGGCAAAAAGGTACTTTGGATCAACACGACAGTTGGCCATCAGATTTTTGTAATTTTTGTGCCATATTATGTACAACTTAATTGAAAGTGTAACAGGATGATAGTTCCTACCTTGCTGAGGAGCTGACTCCTCTCATCCTCCAGGGCGGTGCAGTGATCCCGCAGCAGCTCCAGCTCCTCCCTGCACGCATCCCTCTCCTCTGCCGTCTGCTTCATCATCTCAATCAACTCATCCTGCTGCTGCTGCAGACTCCACACCTCCTCGTTATCATCATGCAATTCCTCTCCCACTTCCTCCATAGAGTGTGACTCTGCTACACAGTACTGGGTTTCTGTACTGGGTGATTCCTCTCCAGCATGCCACTCATGCTCCTCCTGAACAGGCTCCTGATACGTCTTACTGCTCTCCTTGTTCTTTAATTGTTTGTCTGCATTTGCATTTTTCTCATATTCCACCCCCTCCCATTTGCTCTCTTCTTTGTTTGGTGCGAGACTGGAATGTGTGTGAATGAACATGATACCACCTTGTGGTGGGGCATTAGGAGGAAAAGAGGCATAAGGCATAGGATGCACTGCTGAAGGCATTTCTTCAGCAGTAGAGAGTTTCCTTTTAATCCTTTAACAGGCAGAGAGAACAACACACTAATAGTCCACAAATACTTAATAGGCAAAATGATGAGACATTTAAATACATGAGTCCTAATCTTATTGAATTACCTTTTCAGTGACTCAGAGAGAGCAGTGAGATTAATCAGAGGCAGTGGTGATCTTTGAGCTAGAAAGAAGACAATAAATGTTAATATAAATCCCATCCATCCTGGTCCAATGAACTTTGGAAACAACTGAATTGTACTTGGTAATTGTATTTGTATTGCCTTGTTTTTAACTTTTAACAACTAAACACTGCTAATGCAATCTGTGACTTTCATGTAGTATGACATCTTCAAATCTTTAAAAAGTTAATTTGTCTGAAATCAGGGGTGGACAAATTAGTAGTCCAGGCACCTGGGACAAGCAGATTTTGTGTCAGGACTATTAGTTTGTAATGTGTCATTTCTGGTTCAACAACCAAAAAACCCACTCCTTAATGACTTTAGCAAAGCATAGGTTGTCATTTGTTTTGATCATATGCTACATGATCATATACTCATTCATTTCTGTATTAGTCTGTATTAGTGCACTTAAGTAGCTAGCTAGTTCACCATATGTTACTATATTTTGTTAGCTACCACTTTTTAGCCTAGTCAGTATGGTTTCCAGGCAACCAAAACGGCACTGGGCAGGACACTGGAGCTTTTATTTGCCTGGAGAGCTAGCTAATAAATTTGTCATTTGTCAACCTCTGGAAATTATATTTTATAAATCAAAGGCCTTGATAAGTTTTAATTGTCTTAGATTAAATTGGCTAATGTTAGCTACATGCTGTTGAGCTAGCATGCCCAAAGAGACATTGATACTGTATGTATAGAAAACATATGTCTGAAACTTACTGTATTCTTAGAGAGTGTAACTTCTATGAAAGTGTTGTAGCTCTGTATTTAATAGACAGTGCTCCTTATGCATGTTATATTGAAGGGTGTTTTAATATTTGGTATTTGAATTGGCATGTTGCATTTGAAAGGGCATTAATATCTTTAATAGAACAAATGTCTATTCTTAAAATATTACATTGCAACAAGTGAAACAAATGACTAAATACATTTATCCATATCCATTCTGCCCATTTTGCCTTGCCAAGTCATTTTCACACTCTGCTAGTCACTTTACAATGAAAATTAAATATGACTGCAGCGGTGCAATGGTCAGGTAAATACAAACCATTAGACGACAGTAGGGGGCCAGTCGAACTATTATTGAGCTGATCAGCAGGAGATGGCTTCCAGGATGCAGAATTCTTCAGTTGTCTGGCATTAACAGAAGCTTCCAGGGATGGAATCTCTAATACCTACAGACAATTTTTTTTTTTTTTAAAATGTGTTCCTATTAGCCTTCACACATAAATTACTTGCATAAGAGTGTTGACCTGTTTTTTTGTACGTTGTATCGAAATAAAGATGACTTACCTCTGGCCCATGATCATCCTGTAGACTCTTACTGTTCCTCCTCCTGTTAAGACCCACAACCTGTAGATTAACAATATCAGATAGCACAATACATAGTAAAATAATATGTGTAAGACTATCTTACTGGCGTTTGAAGGGTTTTGGGTATGACTTCTGTTCCTCTTCTTGATCCTCCAGTTCCTCCTCCACCAGACAGCTCCTGTTTGAGATGGATTTAATATTAATGAAAGGAAGTTCTTAGTACTTAGAAGCAGGATACCAGGTCCCTTACTACAATAGACACACTATTAATTGTAACATATGATCTAATACTACCAAATCCCAAGTGAAATTATAATGTTGGGCTCAGGTCAGTGTACAGGGGTAACTGCTACCAAGAAAGAAACCACTTATATAACTCCAAAAGGTCTTGCCTAGCATATTATTTTTTCCCTATTTTTTCCTACTGAAATCAATCCACATGACTCAGTGAGAGGTTTGGCCTTGAGCCTGATTTCTGCTTCCACCAATCCACGGAAATAGAAGTAAAACTTAAGGAATTTAAGTCACTGCAGTTCACAAAAGTTGCTCTCCAATACCGACCCACCCACCCTCTATTCAGTGACTGGCCAGTAAATAAGTGAATGAACAGAGTGAAGAAACCTGGTGGGACATTCAACGGGAGATTTTCCTCCTCAAATGCCTTTATCACAATACAGTCTGAGGTGTAGTGAATTTAACTGCACACAGTGAAGTTCCTTTTTACATTTTTTTTTAACTCAAGTAGCCTGTAACTGGTGTAACACTTTTATGGACAATTCCACCTTGTTACACTATATGGCCAAAGGTTTGTGGACACCTGACCATCATACTCATGTGTAGGCCTTTCCTAATCTGTTACCACAAAGTCGGAAATACACAGTTGTACAGGATGTCTTTGTATGCTGTAGCATTATAATTTCCCTTCACTGGAACTAAGGGGCCCAAACCTGTTCCAGTATGACAATGCCCCTGTGCACAAATCGGGGTCCATGAAAACATGATTTGCCAAGTTTGAAGTGGAAGAACTCGAGTGTCCTGCACAGTGCTCTGACCTCACTGAACACCTTTGGGATGAACTGGAATGCCGACTGCACCCCATGCCTCCTCGCCCAACATCGGTGCCCGACCTCACTAATGTTCTTATGGCTGAATGGGCAAATCCCCGCAGCCATGTTCCAAAATTTAATGAAAAGCCTTCCCAGAAGAGTGAAGGTTAATATAACAGCAAAATGGTACTAAATCTGGAATGGGATGTTCAAAAAGCACATATGAGTGTGATGGCCAGGTGTCCACAAACTTTTGGCCATATAGTGTATTTGCTACCCGTCTTGTTTGACTGACACTTAAGATCCTTGTAATCTTCCAAAAGACCTTCTCAGAAGCAGTTCTAATGAAACATAAACCAGGATTTACAAGATGCATCCTTGTGCAAGAGACACTTTCATCTTGAGACAGAAGTATTTGTTTGTTGCGTCAGTGGAAAGTCTTCATGATAAACATAGAAAGATATGTAAAGGACACTAAAGGACATAAAGGATACAATTTTAAAAGAATTCATGGCACTAGCCAGCAACAGAAGTCATGCAAAACATTTGAGGAAAATGAACTTCACTAACGGCATTGTTTTTTCTATGTGATTTATTTTGCTTTTCTTTAGACATAGTACCTCTGCTGCACATCAAAAACTTTGTCATAGCCAACTAATCTCCTTCTTACACTCCCAAGCAACAACTTTCCATGTCCAGGAATGACATCACTTAATAAAAGTGTTTTATGGGCGTCACCTGAATTGTGGGTCATGGTTCATGTTGCAGAACCATTTCTCAGGCAGCCGGCTGCAGTCAAAACCATCTGGAAGCCTTCTCCACTTGAGACAGCTGTCGCACTGCACCCAGACTTGATCCGGAACTTTCCTTCACAGGGAAAGGGAGAGACAGGGAAGACACAAGGTCAAACCAAATTCAGAAAAGAAGGCTCTCTTGAGACCTTTGCACTTATTGATTATGCTAAGCTTTTGAAATGTTTCTCCATATTATGGTTTATATATCTAGAAATATGCAAAGTTACAATGGAAAACAGAATTGTCAGCATTTGTCAAGAGTATGTGGGCACCTTCGAGATAAAGACACTGCCCTATTCAGAAGGTAATATAAGACAAGTGTCTTAAAATAAGATTTATCAATCCCAGGTGGGAAATTCCAGAAGATGTGTTGTTTTTGCCAAATTCAAAGGTAGCATTGCATACTGTTTATTCATCATAGCCAAGAATAACTAATTCTGACTAAATCTAATGGCTGAGGTGTCCATTAGGAAATTTGGAAAATATGATGGACAAATCTGTTGAGTCTTGCTGGAAATTGTGAAATTTCTGTAAATACTATACTTATTATTGTGTGGAAATTCATCAACAACTGAGAAGAAAATTAGCTAGACAACAAGCTAATATTAGGTCTCTAATCAATTAAACTGTTAAACAAAGATTATGCAAAGGTTTAACATATACGATAGTGAAGATACCCCAAAAATGACACAATCAAGGTACACCACTGTAAGTAAATTGAAATTGAAACCATAACTCACACTGTATCCTCTATGGGAACTGTGCATTTTGGGTCCTCTTTCTTCTGCTTGTAGCGGATCTCGTTCCAGTACTCTTCTAGCTTGATGCTGAGGTTATGCATGGTTTTCCTGCACACAAACAGACCTCAGCTTCATTATGTGCATTGTAAACTGTAAGGAATCATGTCCCAATCAGTTATGCCTTAGACTGAACAGAAACTACAATTTTAATAGGAACAAAGTAAATAAATCCAAGATTGGGCTTATGTGGTGTAAGGACCTGTATTTATCTGTATCATCAAAGTCCTGTTTGTTGTGAGTCGGTTGAAGGAAATTACATTCAATTACACCGATGACCCCAACACCTTTTCTCTCTACCTGTTCAGGAAGAGACAAAAATCACACAATGAAACAGCAATGTAATGGAGAAGCTGATATAAAAAATATATCCATTAATTACAGCAACTACAGATACTTTCTGAATCGAGCAAGAACTTTTTTACCTTGCGTTGGCAGCTCACTCTCTCATAAGCCTTGATGAGTCTGTTTTTGTGGTACATCATGATACCATAATGCTCCTTGCTTTTGGTGTTGAACCCAAATGTGATCCGAATACGTTTGGTCTGTGAGATGTGTCAAGAATCTCCACAGACACAGCAATCTACACAGCTTCAGTATCAAAATACTTCTCAAAAAACTTTTTTTAAACCCACCTTTTTGTTTTTGTAGCTAGTTCCCACCTGATAGCTGAGTCTCTTCTACTGACTGTATTACAGCTGCAACAGATGACAACAATGGTGGTTCAGGCTCTGGGTTACAGTATTTACCCTCAACCTTTTGCTGTTTGGCCCCCTGAGCAAGGCCCTTAACCCTCTCTGCTCTAGGGCAACATGGTTAACCCTGCACTCTGACCAAAACTTCCTCTCTAGGAAATTTAACAGCTTCCTTCCCAGCTGTTATATACAAAACACTTGGAGGACAGTGCTAATCACCTTACTCTATATTCATTATCTAACAGACACAGAAGAGCAAGTCCTGTTACGCTCTCTAGGCTATGAATGGCTGTGGCATCACTCTTAGTTGTGCCACCAGGGTGCCTGTGTTAAAACACACTTGTGGTTGGAAGTAGGGTGATTATATCAAATAGGTAGAATTCAAGATTGTAAGTATAGTCTAAAGGATACTAGGAATGAAGGTCTGTAGTTGTCATTGGCAATGTAAGCAAGACTCTTGGAGATGAGCTGGGTTTTCACTCTTTGACCTCGAATGTTGATTTGCATACGTGGCTTCAGATACAAAATGCTACAGTATGCCTGCAAATGGAAATGAGAGAAAAACATTAGGAATATATATATATATATATATATATATATACTATATGAAAAAAATCTGTTCCCTCATAGTGGCAGTGATAGCATGTGCACTTACTCTTAATGAATAGTCACTCTCGGGTGTCATGACTCGACACTCACGTGTTCTCTCACTAGCATTTGCTCGGATCTGAATATCATATTTATCTGCATCAAAGTTGAATTCTGTCTCCCCATTTGTAGCCCTGCAAAATAATGAATATAGTGAATATAGTAAACTAAATGTGGCCAGGTACACTGGTCATCTAACTGATCCTAAATTATAACACACACACACACACACACACACACACACACACACCCATTTTTAGTTGGATGGACCAATTTCAAACATGACATATTTATAGCATTATCTAGCTGGTTTTTGTTATAGGACATTTTCTGATGTTTGGTAGCTAGCTTTGTATGGGGATATACCATGACACTAGCTAGCTAATTTTGTTTGGGGACAAACATTTATACCTAGATGGGTAGATATTATTATTGTGGAATGTTGGTGGGTTCCTACTAATTTATCATATGAGAATATGAGTGTGAAATTATGTAATATCATCTATATGTTCATAATTCTTGATTACAGGTGGGTCTTAGATAAACAGACATAACTTGCTTGTCACAACTAGGTTACATCAAAGTAAATTTCCTGACTATATCCTTTTTCTTTAAATGCATGTGCAGGTTTCAAGGTGAGATATTGGTGGCTGTAAATGCAACAAAAAATTACTTGTTGCCATAAAAGGAACCACTGTTCCACTGATCTTCCAATAGCCAGTCCCTTTATTACCAAAACCACAACATCAACACCCCCACCACACTCAGACCTCCCCCCAGGTTTACTTCAGATTGGTGGGAAACACTGATTTGGAAACCACTGGTATACACATATTAGACAAACTGCTAGCTCACATGCGCAGATTCCAGATAATGATCCGTGTGCCAGTACGTCCGGCAGTGCTGATGGCACGCAGCTCAGTGAACAGCTCCTTCACTGTATTAAACAGTGAGTGTCTCAGGATCGCATCTAGACTGGCTGCATCCTCTGGTCTGGGGACGTTAACAGTCAAGGGTGAGATTAAATTAATTATGCTGTCATGGATTCTTTCATCTTAAATAAAAACTTATCAGAGTCTTGGGGTCTTGATGCCAAAAAAATGGACTTTATTGTAAAAAAGCAACAAAACCGAGTTAGTCTGCGGAGTAACTGATGAATCTGATCTCAACACAGCCTTTTATACGTTATCTCTCTAGGCAGAGTTTTCTCTCTACACAAACAACTAGTATCTGTTGGCTGTCCGCCACCCTTAATTCTCAGTTTTAATTGTGGCGGAAGACCTAATCTCCATGGCCTTGGTACATCCTTTCACCAACGGCCTTGGTACATCCGTTCACTCCATGTTTTTCAGACACTGAGAACCTCCAGACATTGATACCCACCTGTACTTTGCACAGTTAGTTACTGAACTTTACATGACCTTATACATGAATATGATATTGCATACTTATGGTTACATATAGGATTATCTTAATGATTATGTACTGATTATACGATTAAATATTCCATAATGCTATCCAAGTCTTCCCTACAAAACTAGAGAGGGTGAGCACCAATAGCCAACCATGCATTTATTTTGTTCTCACACATCATAGGACAGCTGAACACACTTGAGAGAGATCACTAAATACCCAATTCTCTATACACTTGACTTGCATTAGATCTGACTTAATCCTGATTTTAACCTGAGGTTTGTATTCTAGTCCCGTAATAATCAAGTATATCACCTTAGACGAACTGTAATTTGCAATATTTCCATACAATAGATTCTAAATTTCAGGCTTGTTTAGATTTTTCAGGCCTTTAAATTAGCCCCGCCTCTTGCCATAGCAGATCTGCTAGGCTTTACCTCCTTTTTTTTCTAAGGCCAAAGGTACATATAGTTTTTAGCCAAGGGAATGGGGCCAGTCTGGGAGAAAGAGAAGATTTGTCAATGTTTTAATTGCAGTTGCAGTTCAAATCACAAACAGCAAATGGCTTCAAAAACTCCTTTTTTAGTCATGCCTCTATAATTCCCATGGCTCATAGTGAAGTTATAGAAGGATACAGGTTTTGTTCATCCCGCCTGAAAGTGATAATAGGCACCATGATCTGTTGAGCTTTTATGGCCTGCAGGTAAGACTGCGACAGCAGGCCTACACTCATTGAGTCTCTGGTCTTAGTGAAGACGATGGCATCCTTCCCCAGGCGCATGGAACCTGATTTAAAGCCATTGCCATAGACACCGACTGGAACATGGTCTCTCATGGCTTTCTTGTCACTGTAACCAAAGCTGAAAGAATATTGGATGAATGTAAAATGATTTCATTCTAGTGGTAGAATTTAAATGTAGATTGAGGGTGCCATTTTCCATCATTGTTTTACTCAAATCAGTTCTATGCAAGACCCATGATAAGAACGCAGAGATTAACTGCAGTGTACTTAAGTAATAATAAGGTAGATGTAATAAAAGTTCAGCGTGGTACAGAATGTTTCCATAGAAACAAGATGTTTCAGACAAAAGTCCTGCATCAACTATGCAAAGATGGTGAAGGAGGTGAAACCAGTAATGTATATACACCCACCATCCACTTGGAACACCTTTTTTTATTATTAGGAACACCTGTACATCTGCTCATTCAAGCTATTATCTAACCAACAAATAGAAAAATGTCTTTTCAAGTCTTCAACTGCCCCAAGTTTCAGTGAGTCTGTGCCCAGATTCCTGTTCTTGGCTGACAGGAGTGGATCCTGATGTGGTCTTCTACTGTTATAGCCTATCTGCCTCAAGGTTCGATGCATTGTGTGGGATGCTTTTCTGCTCAACATGGCTGTAAAGAGTGTTTTTTTCAGTTATTAATTTTTATTATTATTATTTGTTTATTGTAGCTCAAATCAGTCTGGCCATTCTCCTCTGACCTCTCTCATCAACAAGGTGTTTCTGGCTGCAGAGCTACCCCTCACTGGATGTTTTTTGTTTTTCGCACCATTCTGTGTAAACTTTAGAGACTGTTGTGCAGGAATATCCAGCAGTTTCTGAAATCCTCATCACCAGCGTATCTGGCAGAAACAACTAAGCCATGGTCAAAGTCAGTGAGATCACATTTTTTCTCCATTCTGATATTTGCTGTGAACATTAACTGAAGCTCATGACCTGTATCTGCATGTGTGCTGCCACCTGATTGGCTTATTAGATATTTGCATGAATGAGCAGATATACAGATGTTCCTACTAAAGTGGATGGTGAGTGTATATTGGAGGCAATATTTGGCCTTTTTTAATGGCACATTCCAAACATCACTGGCACATTCCAAACATCTGCCATGACTGCTGTGTGGTCACAAATGGCTTATGGCACTTGCTGTTACCTGAGCATCTTATGCAGTTTGGCTCTGGTCATTCCTGCTCCATTATCCATGAATGAGAGGCAGTCCAGGTTTTTGATGCGTGTCCAATCTATCCAGAATTGCTTGGCACGAACATCTGGGTCATAAGCATTATCTGCAATATAATTGTAAAACACAGAGTTCAAGGCTGACAAGAAAAACAATAGTAATTATGAAATTCTTGAGCCCAAACCAGAAGCAAAGTTGTGTCATTTTCAAAGTACAAAAGTTTCAAACTTTCATAGCCTTAACTAGCATGCTATTAAGTTGATCATAGATCTGTGTAAAGAGGGATTACCAACTCACCAATCAGCTCAGCAATAGCACTAAAGGGCCAGGTATGGCTGGTTGAGTTTGTATGAAGAAATTTAGGACTGAGCTGGAAAGGATAAACATGGATGTTATATCATCATGTTATAGGTACTTTTTTATTATTTTAATATAAATCTACTGTATGTTATTTTGCAGAAGTCAGCCGAAGCAAGCCAGTTTGAAACTAAAAAGTAAAAAAAGTACAACCTTAAAGGACAACAGGGAAAATAATCAACTCTGGGGCGGGGTAATGTGATGATACCGACGTTGATGTTAGCGAAGTTGATTATTTTCCAAAAACAGCATGTCTCCTAGTGTTTTATGTCTCCTATTCCATAAGAATTTGCCAACTTTAACAATGTTTTGCACTACATACTACTTTTTAGCCACTTAGAGTTACGTTTAATGTTAAGTTAGTTCCTCTTCACATACGTCATAGCAGCTATATACAGGTGTTCCATCACCAGCCTCTCTTTCTCTCTCTCTCCTGAAGTTAATAAGACCAAAAAATTCAACTTGTCATGTTACTGAGAAACTGCAAAGCCCTTCTGTCTTTCCTGCCTTGAAGATTTTACAGTGTCAGAAAATGTAAAGCTACAGCTTTATCTCTGACTGTTACAAAGTGCAGAGACAAAAATGTTTATTAAACATCTATAACAGAAAACTTCTTCATAGCTGCTGTTATAGAAAATTAATCAACACTTTATAAATAATCAGAATTCAAGCAGTGCTGTGGTATAAACTGTTAATAAATTAGCTTTTTAAGTGATTTTATTTTAACTATTAATGGTAATTCTTAATATTTAATATATTAAGATATCTATCTATCTATCTATCTATCTATCTATTCAAATCTCAGACAAATTGAGGGAAAGGATGCATACCAAACAAACAGAAACATTATCTGAAACCTTTGCAAACAAAAACAATTAAATATTAGCCTTTTTTTTGCATTTATTCTTATGTTAGCATGTTAAATGTAACATTTTATGCCAATGTATCTAATTCAGAAGTCAGAACTGTGTTTGTCTCTTATGGGACAAGAGACAGGAGCAAGATGACACAAGCACAAAGGCACAAACAGGGTACTTACCGAGCTCAGAGGTATCCCTCTGTGTTTACGAGCAGCCATGTTCTCCGGAAATATAACAAACTAACGCTAGATGTTTGTTTTAACGCCTCCAGAGAGCGCGTTCACGACAGTAACGCGCGCAGAAGCTAAACGCAGAGGCAGCTGTGCACGCGCGCACTTCCGCGCGTTGCATTTGCAGAATATCTTGTTCCTCGTGCAAAACGCGTGCTTACTGTATTGCAGAATTGCTCACGCGTGCTTACTGTATTGCTCTTTGACCAGTGATCTTATTTTAAGGGCCCAAAATAGTGACAACATACATAAATATATATATATATATTGGCCCTTAAAAAAAAAAAAAAATATATATATATATATATATATATATATATATACACTATATTGCCAAAAGTTTTGGGACACCCCAAATCGTTGAATTCAGGTGTTCCAATCACTTCCATGGCCACAGGTGTATAAAATCAAGCACCTAGGCATGCAGACTGCTTCTA
>CM075028.1:9657807-9673307 GCA_037576675.1 Pangasius sanitwongsei
ACTCCTAAACCTTGTGGAAAGCCCTCCCAGAAGAGCTGAAGCTGTTATAGCTGCAAATGGTGGGCCAACTCCATATTTAACCCCCTTAAGAATGGGATGTCATTAAAGTTCATGTGCATGTAAATGCAAATGTCCCAATATAGTGTGTATGTATATATATATATATATATACACACACACACACAGTTGGGGTAGAATAAGAGCGATAAAAAAAATTGCATTTAGCTTTTTGAATTAACACAAATGATCCAGTTCCAAAGTTTACATATGCTTGATTCATTTGTGTGAATTCAAAAAACAAAATGCAGTTTTTATGATCGCTCTTATTCTGCATGGTGCATGCAAACTTATGAGTTATGCAAACTATATATATGTATATATATATCACAGTGGATTACTGTAAAAAAGACTGGTATGCATCATACTTTTTACCACTGTACACTGTTAACTTATTGCACCATAACCTTGTTACCTCATTTTAATGTATTTGCTGTTTGCACTACTGGTGGGATGCTAACTGCATTTCGTTGTCTCTGTACTCGTACTCTGACAATGTCAATAAAGTTGAACCTAACCTAACCTAACAGAACATAAAACACCCAATATGTTGCCACACATCACATTAAACTGTTATACATCAAAGAGGAAAAGATGGTACGTTTTTTTATATTTACAATATAAAAAATATAATATATTTATATAACAATGCTTTGATGAATCATTGCGTGTAAGGGTTCACAGCATATAAAGAGAGGACTGGGCTTGTGCGTCACACTGCAGCTTTATAAAGTGCACATCTCAACCATTTCATTCCAAGATTGCTTTGATTTGATACACAGAAGGCCATTGAACCCTGGTGTCCCATAAGGACATGATAGCAAATTGTACTAACAACTGGGTTCATTTGTTTTATTTCACTTATTACATTTCATGTAATACATGTTTGATATTTTCTGTTACATAGTTACATTTTTCTTAATGTGGACCAAAAGAAAATCTAAATGTGCAGTTTTTCTTAAAATAAGGCTCCACTATTTTGTTGGAGCTTTGTTTGCAAAACATATCATGTATCAAGAAAATGTCTTTTTTGATACAGACTATGCAGCAGGACAGAGTAAGTAACTCCACAATTCTCATTAGTAATCAGAACAGAAAGCGTACCTTGTAGTGGACATTAATCACTTTAAGTAATAAGAAGCCTTGTTGTTGGACAAAATAAAATAAAGCTTCAGCATTCTTCCCAAAGGCTCTAATTAGATTCCTTTTATTATCCCTACATCAAAAAACATGAGTTCTTGCTTTCCCTCTTTCTCATTTACACACACACACACACACACATACACTAGTTACATTTTTAATACTATGAACAAGAAATGCTGCAAAATGGGAAACTGCTGCTGTGTTGTGATGATTCTCGACAGTGTAAAACAAGGACAGGGCACATTATATCAGTAATTATAAAATCACAGTTGTGTTTTGATTTGCAGGACTGTGTGTTTGGAACAGTGTTTACATCTGCTGGGTTTCGCCTACATCTCAAGTTGACTCATGTTAAGATGTTCAACTCGCTTTTCAGCTTATACGTGTGTGTGTGTGTGTGTGCTATACTAAACAATATGTTAATGGCATTGAGGTGTTAACTGAACTAGATTTTTAAGACCCACATGTGATGTATGACGTAGATGTGTGCCAAGCAAGTGCCAAAGGGCGGATATAGATAGCTTCTTTCAACCCTAATCATGACAGTAACCATGAATTTGGATATACAGGGTGAGAGTCTCTATTATTGATGTGAACATGGCTGCATAACACTATGACACCTTCTACATTCACAAATCACATTCTAAGCTATTCATTTTTCCCACCACTTTACCTAACATTGATATAATGCAGCCTTTTAGTAACTTTACATTTCATATATTGTCTGGAATGCTTTAAGTACATGACGTCTTAAAACAGAATCTGCTATCTTTGGGGAGTAGATGGATGAATCCTGAAGCTAAATAAAGAAATCCTCCCCATGTTTCCCTGTGACATGGAAAACAATCCATATCATGGTGGCAGGAAGGGAGGAAAGAGTCTCGCTACGAGACTAGACTAATGCAAGAACATGAATTAAATCTTTTCTCAGAAAAGATTATCACTCCTATTGCAGAAAATAATCTTGGTATTTCTTCTATCCTCTATCAGCAATGTGCCATAGCTGTCTAGAATCAAATTTTCACTTTTCATCAGTGCATCTTCAACATTTCTCAGTGTTCTTGGTCATCCAAGATTTTTTGGAAAGAGTGTAATGCAAACCTGCTCTCTGTTAATCCAACTTTGAATGCCTACAAAGGCAACCTACAGTCGATTCCAGAATTATTGACACCCTTTGACAAAATAACAGCTTCTGTGACAGCTTATTGATCACCAGTGAAAATCTGTGATCTAAACTGAAAAGGGCAGTGCACATGCTTAAACAAAAGAATATAAAGGAGGATTTTTTGTTTTTTGTTTTTTTTTTTGCATGGAGGAGTTTCTAAGCTATTCTCCCCAGGGGAGGTATTTAACCAAATATTAATTGAGGGGTGCCAATAATTTTGAAACCCTTGCCTTTGTAGCATAAATCTGCACTATTTGAAAAACCTCTGTCTGAAAAAAGTACTGTGTTAAAATAAAACTGTATAGTATTTTAATTAAGCTCAACATAGCTTAAATCATTCATTGCATGTGGGGCACTCACTGACCACTTTAATAGGAACACCTTTACTCACCTCTGCTCATTCATGCAATTATCCAATCAGCCAATCATGTGGCAGCAGTGCAATGTATAAAATCATGCAGATTCAGGTCAAAAACATCATAAAGGAGAAACGTGATCTCAGTGACTTTGACCATGGCATGGTTGTTGGTGTTGGTTTGAGTATTTCAGAAACTGTTGATCTCTGGCTATTTCTAAAACACGGGAGTCTTTAGAGTTTACACAGAATGGTGTGAAAAACAGAAAGAACATCCAGTGAGCATACATGGAAACACCATGTTGATTAGAGGAGAATGGCCAGACTGGTTCGAGCTCACAGGAATGTTATGGTAACTCAAATAACCACTCTTTACAACTGTGGTGAGCAGAAAAGCATCTTAGAATGCACAACCTGTCAAACATTTAGGCAGATGAGCAACAACAGAAGAAGATTTCCACTCCTGTCAGCCAGGAACAGGAATCTGATTGAAGATGAAGGCCGGAAAAAGACCAGTCAATGTTTTCCAATCTTAAACTATCCAGTTTTGAGGAACCATGAACATTAGTTGAAGCTCTTGACCTCCAGATGCTTGATTTTAAGTGTTGCACTGCTGCCAGTGGATAATAATTGGCTGATTGGACAATTAGATGAGTGGGCGTATAGGTGTTCCTATTAAAATGGTCAATGAGTGTATACATTTCTGCTCACTGTCATGAAAGGTGCCATTAATTCTGGAGTTAACTATAAACTTCTAAGCTAGAAATGGTTCTCAGCAAATATTAATGGTAGGGATGCCAATAATTTTGCAACCAGAAATAACACTTACATTCTATAAGAAAACCTTTTCTTTTTCTTATATAGTCTTTAAAATATCGCTCATTGGATATGTTTTTTTATTTTGCTTGTTTTCATGAAGGGTGCCAATAATTCTAGCATCCACTTTTCGTAGGAAAGTGTTTTATTCAGTTTATGGTCAGAAGCCATGGACAGGAGTGTATTAAAACAATGAATAGATTTTTGATGGTAACATTTGTAGAATGAAAAGAACACAAATGTGAAAATCTTTATTTTAGTTTACAGTCCACAAGCCATAAATATAAATCATTAACATTGGTGACGGCGATAAACATGATAAATGGTGTAATACTAAACATATTAACTATAAGCAGAATAAGACACAAATGTAATGATCATGACATTGTTGTATGTTAATTTGTCTCTGAATCAATAACTCACATCAATCCTCTTATCCGCCTGGTCTGGTTGTGTGAACTATTCAGACTGACACAGATTTTATTATCTTATTTTATTCAGCACAGATACCAAATAGTGTTCTAATGATAAAGCATCAGTAACGCAGGAGAATGAGGAAACTACCCCTCATGTGGTGTCATTTATAGTCAGCAGCTAAAGCACTTTCAAGCGGCAATATAGACATACTAGAGATATAGCAAAATATATAATGCACATTATTGTACACTTTTATTGTAACCAGAGTGGCTTATTGTCAAGCAAACGCACACATGCTCACCATGGCTGCACCTTCTTTTCTGACACAAACTGTCCATGGGGTTCCTTGGACCCAGGTGGCAGCAGAGCCAGATAGACTGGAGTGATGGCGCCCTCGTCTGGAGACTTTGTGGCATTTGGCCCGGCCATGTCGGTCCTGACCCAGCCTGGACAGCAGGCATTGCACAGGATCTCGTCTCCAGCCCTCTCCTGGGTCAGTCTCCGGGCGTGGATCCTGGTCAGAGTGGTCAGGCCGGTCTTGGACACGCCATACGCGGTCTCAGGCCAGCCTCTTTGGGTGTGAGCACCCTCCTGAGCATCCTTCACGAAGCGCTCCATTAGCCCCACCAGCTCCTCCTCGGTGATGTCATTGCTACGGAAGCGAGCCTGGAGATCCGGGCTACAGCGGCTCAGAGCGATGGAACCCATCACGCTGGAAACGTTCACTACCCTTCCTATGAGGAGAAAGTAACAGAGAGAGTGAGTGAGAAAGAGGATGTGTTACCTCTGTTCTTGTCTAGTAGATTAGCAGTTAAGTGTTTGTGCTGCACTCTTTTAAGAAACACTTACTGTGAGATTTTAGTTTTGTTTATGTTTCGCCATTGCCACTAGCCTATTTGTAGCTGTCAAGGGAGTTTTCTGTCATCTTATGCCTTCCTCCTATTGGTGGCTTGTATACAAGCATCGTAGCAGCGGTCACACTCTGTCATTTTAATCAAATATTTTATCTTGATTATAATATTTCTCAAACTGGCAGAACATTGTTGTTGGCTGTCTTTGGTCGCAATGGCACTAAATCAGAAGAGAAGTGAGCATGTATATGGTTTGGTGCTTTTCCAATGTGCATATTTACACAATGCAGATTTTTTGAGGCTAAAACTGTAGGTGCGAATGATATTTTGCAAGGAAGAGCTTAATCCATTGGATTTATTCCCCAATAAATAAATTATGAAATAATTGGCATGGGGTTCCCAACATCAGTCCCGGAATACCCTTTTCCCTGCTCTCAACCCACCTCATTCAACTAATCAGCTAATTAACGGCCCTTCAAGAGTTGAAGTGAGTGTGTAAGAGTGTGTAACACTAAAATGTGCAGGACAAGTGGTTTTCCAGGACCAGGCTGTGAACCTGTGCTCTAGATTTTGCTTCGAGAGATTTCATCACTGCATCTTGATCATCCATTTTCAATCAGAAGTGCTACAACTGCTTGACTGTGTGTTGAAACAAGGTGAAACAACTCACCTCCCGGCTTGATGATAGGGAGGAACTCATTGCACATATCTCTGGTAGCGAAGAAATTAGTCTTGAGTGTCACTTCAGCCTGGACCCCAAACGATGTTTTATCAGCCACTGTTACATTCAAGGGAAGAAAAGGAGTCTTGTGAATGCCAGAGAGAGAGAGAGGTGCAAGAACATTAAGCAAGGGTGTGAATGAACAGTACTGCCATGCTTTGGGATCATTTAGCTAAACACTGAGAAATGTGTAACTCAGGGCTTCCCAAGCTTTTTGGCCAAACAACCCCTAATGGACGTTATGAATTTTCTGCAACCCTAAACTTTTTTTTTTTTTTTTTTTTTTTAAATTTAGAACTATTGTAACATTTGAACATTTTATTATAACATATGTGTAAAATAACTGGTTAAAAACCAAAGTAATATTCCTTGCACTGACTCACCAGTCTAGTGGAAAACCTGAACTTGCACATACTGACACACCTTTTCAATGAGTCAGGAAGTTTGAGTTTGAAAGGGTGTGTCTCATCTCTTCTGTCACATGCATCTTTGAATGTAAAGAATAAAACATGATAGGGCTTGCTGTAGTGGGAAAATAATCCACAACAGGGTGGTGTGATATGGTTTGAGTGTTACCAACCCAATGTGGATTTATTTTCCTATAACAGCATGGCCAGAAGTGTGTTATTCCATTTATAAATTACTCCTTGCTTAATGCAGGCAAGAATGTGGAATCCAACCTCACCCAATGATGGCACCACAAAGAAATATCTTTGTGAGTTCTCTGTTTCTGCAGTGTGCCAAGCCCCACAGAAGGGCATTTTGATTTCTTCTCATTGTTTACCATCTTGCTGGTAATTCCTTCCATTTTCTGTACCACTTATCCTACACAGGGTCACGAGGAGCCTGGAGCCTAGCCCAGGGAGCTTGGGGCACAAGGCGGGTGACACCCTGGACGGGGTGCCAACCCATCACAGGGCACAATCCCACATCAGCCAATCAGCCTACAGTGCATGTCTTTTGGACTGGGGGAGGAAACCGGAGTACCTGGAGGAAACCCTCGAAGCATGGGGAGAACATACAAGCTCTCTGCATACAAGACAGAGACAGAAATCGAACCCCCAACCTCAAGGGTGCGAAGCAAATATTCTAACCACTAAGCCACTGTGAGCCCCCTGGTAAATCCATAATCTTTAAAGAAATGTTTCAGCATATTTTTGAGTCCATTTTCTTGACTTCTGTTGTTTCACTCAATCAGAGTCACTCAATGTTGTCAAGAAACTAGAGGAGGTAGAAGGACGGCAAAATTTGTTCATGCTTACTGCTGAACTCTTACACTATACGGCCAAAAGTATGTGGACACCTGACCATCTCACGCATATGTGGGCCTTCCACAAACTGCTGCCACAAAGTTGGAAGCAAACAATTGTACAGAATGTCTTTGTATGCTGTAGCATTAAGATTTCCCTTCACTGGAACTAAGAGTCTCAAACCTGTTCCAGCATGACAATGGCCCCTGTACACAAAGCGAGTTCCATGAAGACATGGTGTTCCAAGGTTTGGTGTAGAAGAACTTGAGTGTCCTGCACAGAGCCCTGACCTCAACCCTACTGAACACCTTTGGGATGAACAGGAACGCTGAATGCGACTGGGAAAACCTTCCTAGAAGATTGGAGGTTATTATAACAGCAAAGGAGGACTACATCTGGAATGAGATGCTCAACAAGGACATATGGGTGTGATGGTCAGGCATACACAAACCTTTAACCATGGAGTGTATGTTAGTTCTGCGTGTCAGGATAGTGAAAAAGACTAAAGTAGCATGTACACTCTTAATTTATATGTGGCTTGATTGTGCTTGACAAAATAGTATCACAAACAAAACAAAAGAGGTGTCAAAACAAAACAAAAGAGGAGACTCACACCCCCTGGGAATCCCTGCTCTAGCCTTTTCCACTGTGATCACGCACCCAGTGCGCATGCTCATTTCAGTGCGCTTCAGCACGTGAGTTTATTTACTTTTGAAGGCGATCCCCGCGTTGTTGATCAGCACGTCCACGCCGCCGTACTCCGCTTTGAAGAAGTCACGCGCCGCGCGCACGCTGCCCGGGTCCGTGATGTCCAGCTGGCGGAAAAGCGGCGCCAGTCCTTCTGCTTTCAGACCCTCCACCGCCGCCGTCCCGCGCGCCACGTCCCGCGCCGTCAGGTACACGACTCCGTCGTACTGCTTACACAGCGCGCGCACCACCGCCAGCCCGATGCCCTTGTTCGAGCCTGTCACGAGCGCAACTTTCCGCGCTGACATCGTGCCTGCAATCAGTGATAAGAAACGCCCCGAGTGCTGAGCACGTTCACCTCTACCTCTGGCTCGCGCGTCATGTTCATTAAAGCGTTATAACGCCATGCAACAATCTAATTAACACATGAATACATAATGCAGTAATAACACATGCATGCGCATGAATGATTTAGATTCAGTACTGTACCTTCAGGACGCGTCTTAAAGCAGACACTTGCAACAGGCAGCTCAACGCGCAGAACCGGAAAAACACGAATCCCGCACCGTCTATGGTCTCAGTGCTCACTACGTCATACAGGAAGTCCGCGTTCACGTAAAGGACGCAGTGACGTCACCAGCTCCAAAACACGCGTGCACGAAGAGAGTGGTGTAGCAAAGAACATTCATATTTCACTTACATGAAGTCATTTATGCAATTAGTTGAATAATATCAAGACTCAGTGTTAGATAAGGAGCGTAAAATTATTGACATGAGCTGGAAAACAGTGAGGTAGCCCAAACAACAAGCTCCAAGACACTATGAAGAACAGAAGTGGAAGAAGAGCAAGGAAGAAAAGAAGGAAAAAACGAGGAGAGGCTGTAAATGGTAACTTATTTGTTTACTTATTTACTTGTGTGTGTGGTTTTTTTTTTAAAGATTTTAAGTTCTGGACAACAACAGATTGGTAGTGATCCTCAGTACATAATTTGGCATGCTGGTATAGGAAAATAATCAACGATGGGGTGATGTGATGCGGAGTGCAGTTATCACCTCCAAGTTGTTTATTTTCCAATAACCAATAACAACATGACCCAAAGTGTTTTATTCCTCTTGTACCACAGCAAATATGCCAACGCTACCATTTTGTATTGATTCAAGAGCGTCATACTTTTTATCCTTTTATAGGTACATTTAGTTTCGTGGAATGTCTGTTATCACTTATGTTATAGCAGCTGTACACTATCCTTCACTTACCAGCCTCTCTTTTTTATGCCTCCAAGTCACTGAATTGTCCTTCTGTCGGTCCAGCCGAGATCCTCATTAGAGCGATACCTCAAGAACGAGTGGCTGAATGTTTGTAGGATTTATATGGAATTATCAAGGGTCAAGGTCACTGCAAGGTCAAATGTCTGAAATAGTTTTTCTTCAGTAGCTTTCTTCCTGTTTGAAGTATATTTTAAGGGTGTTCCTGGTATGCAAATTATCAACAAGAAGGACTAGACTTGCAGCAGAGACATCAACACCCCTATTGAGTTCTACTTATTTTCTCTTGAAGTTACTAAAACAAAAATGTAGCTTGTCACATTATCAAAAAAAAAATCCACAAAACCCTCCTTCCTGAAGACTTTCCCATGTCAGAAAACTTACAGCTTTACTGCTTTACTGACTGTTACAAAGTGCCGACACTGGAGACTCCTTCTTAAAACCCTAAATAAACATCTCCTCACAGAAAACTTCACTATATCAATGATTAGACAAATTTCTGTTTATGTGGCACAGCTACACAGCTCCCTATGTAATTTGTTACTATAGAAACGATAAGATATTAGGAGTAAGCGCTACTGTGAGAGCTGCTGTTATAGGAAATTATTCAACATCTTCTGACCA
Organism: Pangasius sanitwongsei; assembly: GCA_037576675.1. Lineage (NCBI taxonomy): Eukaryota > Metazoa > Chordata > Actinopteri > Siluriformes > Pangasiidae > Pangasius > Pangasius sanitwongsei. The sequence continues at coordinate 9,667,160 of CM075028.1, forward strand.
GTTAGAATCGAGAATTCAACAGTGCTGAGATATAAAGCAAAAATATCATATCATGTTACTTGAAGACACTTTCCTGATACTCCATATATGTCATATGAAATTTCAATTCAATTCACTTTCATTTCTGTAGTGCTTTTAACAATGGACATTGTCACAAAGCAGCTTTACAGAAATAAATACATTCAGGATATCAGTTGTAAATATATGAATTTATCCCTAATGAACAAGCCAGCAGCTTGAGAAATAGTTGATTATGATTATGAATATTTATCATTATGTTGCTTATGAATAGAAGCAGAAAGCCACCAATTAGCATGACTGTGTGCACAATTCCAATTGGTGTCCATTTACTTCTGGGCAATTTTATGAGCATTAACATTTCCAAAAATCCATTAGCAAGGACATTGAGAGGAATCAGTTGGTGCAAAAATAGAGTTTAACAACTAAACAGCTGCTTCTTACTGTGAGCAAATTTGGAGTTGGTCTGTGTTACAAAAGTACTGATGATTCTCACAATACTCACACTGACTGATTTGCGCATTATATTTTTGTGCCTCTTTAAGTGACACTGTCTCATGAAGCATCCTTCGTGGCCTTGAGAAGATGGCTTAAACAAAAAGGATTCAGTTCTAAGTGTTTAATTCCAGCCAGCTTTACAGGTAACAGATAAACTATCCTTACCTCTGCTAGCAGAAGTGTGTAATCACTGTTCTGATGTTAATTGTAATCTGGTGTTGTGTGTTTTTTTCGTCCAGATACAGGAAGAGGGATGATGGCTACACAACCCATTAAGGTAGTTCACAGTCTGAATTGTATAACACATATACACACACACAGACTTATGTACTGAATGTATACTTTAAAGGTATAGTTTAGCAAGAATCAAACTGATCATTTAAAAATTGTTTTGTGTTTCCTCATGTTTCCCTTGTCTTACATTTTGTATCAGGATTTGAAATCACTTAGTATGACAGATATGTAAAAATAGAGGAAATCAGGAGGGGCAAATACTTTTTCCTGCACTCTATAGTTACATTTAACATTATGGAATGTACATGAAACAAGTTAGTTCCTGTTATCACTTACATCATAGCATCTATAAACAGTAATTCCTCACCAGCCTCTCTTTCTTCTATCTCTTGAAGTTAATAAGATGAAAAAAATGCAGCTTGTCGTTCATATTACTGAGAAACTGCAAATCGCAAAAGACTTTCCCATGTCAGAACAGCGTAACCTCTGACTTATTAAGTGCTGACACTGGAGACACCTTCAAAACATGCTAAATACAGTTTTACTCAAGGAAAGCTTCATCACATCAGCTATTACCCACATCTTTTTCAAAATCTGTTTATGTGGAGCGTTTACTTGTTAGTAAAATTAGCCTTTTATGTTGAGTACAAAACATGTCTTGGCTGATTGACTACATTTAGTGGAAAGTGAAAAATTTTCAAATCTGATTTGATTTCCTTTTGTGTGTCGTAATATCTCTGATTATAGGCAAATGAGTTGGTGATTTCCTTACCTGAGAGGTGTTTGCTGACTACAAGCTCAGTACTGAAGAGTTACATGGGGGAATACATAAAGAGGTGCTAATATCTCACTTAATTTAATCGTATGGTATTTTCCACCAACTTTCCAGTCAAGGAGAAATACTGAACTGGACAAAAGTGTGAATGTATACATTAAACGATTATGATTAGTGGTGTATTACACACTACATAGACTCTGTATAAACATGTCTTGGGTTTTTTTTGCACTATAGTGAAAGAAGCATGACATTTAATATCACTATATTGGGATGGGATGACAATACAAATGGTCTTGTTTAGATTTTTGTCTGTCTGTCCTGTGTCTGTACAGGTGGAAGCCCCCAGTATCTCCTCTCATCGCACTTTGTTCTTTCCTTATTGCTGAGAGATATTATGGAGATACAGCAGAATGGAGCCCTTACATTAAAGTCCTCCCTAAATCCTATACATGCCCAATTTACTTCTCAAATGACATCATGGACCTCTTGCCCCTAGATGTTCGAAAAAAGGCAGTGACACAAAAAGAACAGTTTGAGGAGCTTTATTGCTCTTCGCTGCCATTCTTCTTGTCCCTTCAGCCCATTTTCACTCAGTCTGTAGAGGTAGTGTTTACTCAGGATGCAGTCCGGTGGGCATGGTGCAGTGTTAATACTCGTACGGTGTACATGGAACATGCCCAGAGCGATTTCCTCTCACGGGAGAAGGATGTCTTTGCACTGGCACCTTATCTGGACTTACTGAACCATTGTCCTGAAGTACAGGTAAAATAAATGCTTTGTCTTGCTGTATTTGGAAGAGAATTTAAACTCTTGTTCAGAAGTGATGGCTTGAAGCAGCTGTGTTAGAGGAAAAAACTCTAAACTTTAAACTCTAAAAAGTGCTATGGCTTTCCAGAACTCTGTGTTGGAGCTGTAACTTTAAAGCTGCAGTGTCCTCAGATTATGTTACCTGTGGCAGTGATGACTAAAATATTTCTCTCAATATATTTCAGTATTCACACTATTCCAGTAGTATAAGAAGGGTTCTCTGCATAGAGAACCAGAACGTCAAATTGTGCTTTTTCCAGTTATCCGTGGTCCAGTACCAATGGTTCCAGTTATTGGTACCAGCATGAAATAATGGTATTATGGAGTGGGGTTGCCTGGTTGGGTCAAGTGTCTTGTGTAGTGCATAAAACAAAATCCAAAAAAAAAAAAGAATGGTGTGGTCCATTAGTGCTGTGTTTGTGCCATCAAAAGTCACATTGTGCTACATTATTGACTGCTAAAAACAGGTGTTTAGCAATTTTCTATAACAGCAGCGCCGACAGTAGTTCCAGCTGCAAGGCAAAATACAGATTTACGTTAACAAACACAAGTTCTAATACATTATCATTTCTATAGTCATAGCTCATTTACAGGGACCTCCATTCCATGTAATCTAAGCCCAATAATAAATACATTTAGAAACAAAGTTAAACCGTTCATATAAGTGACATTTTCTGTAAGCAGATGTTTATTTAGCATTTTTGGAAGGACTCTCCAGTGTGAGCACTTTGTAACAGTCACAGTTAAAGCTGTTCCTTTAGGTTTTCCCCCATGGGAAAGTCTTGATGCTGCACTTTCTCAGTAAGAAGCTGCACTTTGTGTTTTATTCAACTGAGATTGAGAGAATGGCCGTTTAGAGCTGCGAAAACAGTGCTATAAAATGCTATAAAATTAATTGTTTTCTGGATGTTCCACAACATGAAATACAACTATGAAAGGATTAAAAATACAAACGTCTCATTCTTTAATAAGTAAAAATATTAAAAATTAAAAAAAAATAAAATAAAAAAAAATCATTGACAAATTGCTGTGGTATAAGAAGATTGCAGACCCTGTCGCAGTCGGCTAAACCACACAACCCTGTTGTCGATTACTTCCTGTAACCTGTAATGTCCCAAAGTGTTTTATGTCTCACTAAACGTGCACAATTGTTTAAGTTTAATTTCTGAAAAACAAAACAAAAAAAAACTGTACCAGTACAAACACAGCAAGAAGGAACAGAAATAATTTATGTTTTTTGATCACCTCTATGGTGCCAACTTCACAAAATGTTCAGTGTATTGATAAGGTTTATTGTGTTATTTTCATTTCATCATATTTTTGCCATCAAATTTTGGGGTGAATTTTAACAGACCTATACACTGGTAGTTTCAACACAACCTCATCTAATCTGGTTAACCAAATCAAAGGAATGGTCTTAGTCTAAGCATTTGCTCCATGTTGTTGTGTACCATTATGATGATGCAGTCACTTTTGCTATGGTTACTGTATTTTTTCCAGCGTGCCATAGAAAGCACATCAGAAATTCCTTGAAAAGAGAATGTTTTGGACGGATGTCATGAGCTGTACAAAAGTACTGTTATTTGTTCTCTTCTTTTCAGGTTCATGCAGGGTTCAATGAGCTGTCCCGTTGCTATGAGATCAGAAGTGTTCATGGCTGTAAAAAATTCCAGCAAGCCTTCATCTGCTATGGTCCCCATGACAACCGGCGGCTCTTTTTGGAATACGGTTTTGTTGCCTCTGGTAATCAACACAGCGTGGTGTATGTTGACTTAGGTGAGGATGCCATGACTTTTAGCAAAGTGGGCAGAATGTGGGGTGGTTGCAAGATTGACATTTTTTCATCTTTCACTGTCTTCTATAGGTACTCTGAAGTTGTGTCTTAACGAAGCAGACAGACAACTACAGCAGAAACTTCTCTTTCTGAAGGACAATGATTTTCTAAGGTTTGGTTATTTCCTTTTCAACACTGAATATTAAATCTCCCATCAGTGAGACAGATAATGAGTGCTAAAAGTTATTTTAAATCAGTTGGTGGAAAAGTTCCAGGACTCATGACTTGTTTCACTATAGAAGACAAACTTACGCATTGTGTCTGATCTTTCTCTCTGGTGAAGAAACCTGACATTTGGTGTAGATGGGCCATCCTGGAGGCTGATGACGGCACTTAGGCTACTGTCCCTGAAGCCAGAACAATAGTAAGATGCATTAAAGATGGTCTGCTCACATCATACTGCCTATTTCATGTTCAGTTTTGGCTACTGAAAGCAAAAAATGCAAATATGTACACATCAAAACATGTTTTTCTGCAGCTCCTTTTGGAAAAATATCCTCCTGGGGGCACCAGTGAGCCAGGACAGAGAGGAGTGGTGCATCCTCAAGGCCCAAATGCTGTGCCAGCATCTCTGTGATGACAATAGCAATGCACTGGTGAGGGTGAGTATTCATCATTAAAACAGCCATGAAGTGGCTCAAGGTTGGTGATTTGATTCTGTATATTGATATATTTCCTTTTGAAAGAGTAAATCAGGGTGGGAGGTGATGATGGATTTACTCATTCATTCCTCTCCAGTAACCGCTTTATCCTGGTCATGGTTTCAAGGTTGTGGTGGATCCACATGAGCCCGTCCTGGGAACACTGGGTGCAAGGCAGGAACACAACCAGGCTGGGATGCCAGTCAATTGAATTGCACACCCAGACATTTACACTTAGGGGCAATTTAGAGTAGCCAGTCCACCTTCTGGTATGTTTTTGGGAGGTGGGAGGAAACAAGAGAACCCACAGAAAACCCAGGCAGCTGTGGAGAACATGCAAAACTCCACACAGACAGCAACCCAAGCTCAGGATAGAACCGAGGACCCTGGAGTTGCACCACTGTGTGTTTGTCTTACAACAAAACTTACAACAGCCAATAGAGGTCAAGATATGCCACACCCACACCATATCTGTCGAGAACTGGCAAAATTTTTGTTTGAGGAGGAAGATCAAGGAAGGTCGTAAGAATTATAGAAAACATTTATTTGGATGCAAATTTTGAATATACCTCATCACTAGGACTTCATCAATATTCTTTTTACTGGTTTCTAAGAAATCACAAGGTAAAACAAGAGTATATACAAATCTCTTGTTGAAAATACTGGTATATGAGTGTCCACAATTACTTAATTCATAATGAGTGAATTAATTACTGTAACCTATACAGTAAAGAAGTGACAGGCCATTTGAAAAGCAGATTACTTCAGCAGTTCACTCAAGAAAACTACAGGCAGAAACAGAACTTACCATGGAAGATGCACATTTTGCTACAAATATCATATTAAGATTCAACTTTATTGTCATTGTGCAGAGTACGAGTACAGAGCCAAAGAAATGCAGTTTTTATTATTTTTTTTGCATATCCCAGCTTGCTAGGAAGCTGGGGTCAGAGCACAGGGTCATGATACAGCACCCCTGGAGCACATGTGGTTAACTGCCTTGCTCAAGTGCCCAACAGCTGCAGCTAGACAGTGCTGGAGCTTGAACCCCTGACCTTCCGGTCAGTAAACCAGAACCTTAACCGTTCAGCCACTACTGCCCATAGCATAGCAACTATTGCTATAATAATAGAGAATATCAAATATAGAAACCAAATGTGCACAATTATCAAAGTGTAACTAAATCATTGGAAACATATACAGTTGAGGTCAAAAGTTTACTTCCCCCTTTCAGAATCTGCAAAATGTTAATTATTTTATGAAAATAAGAGGGATCATACAAAATGCATGTTATTGTTTATTTAGTGCTGACCTGAGTAAGATATTTCACATAAAAGA
>CM075028.1:9673407-9693407 GCA_037576675.1 Pangasius sanitwongsei
ATCCCTCTTATTTTGGTAAAATAATGAACATTTTGCAGATTCTGAAAGGGGGATGTAAACTTTTGACCTCAACTGTAATTTATCACCACAACGCTGCACACTGTAAAACAAGGTTTCCTTCTGCTTTAAGGTCTTCATAAAGCCAGTGCATCCAAAACTCTTCATTCAACACAGAAGCAAACCCCTGACATAAGAAACATGGCACCTAGTGTGTACAGAAAATGATTAAAAGTTTATGTTTGTTGATTTGTTGCATTTTGAGAAATAAATGTTATGACTGTAAAGTCCAGATCGCACCCAAACAATCTGTCCCATCTGTTCTGTTGGTGCTGTGTTTATGGTGTTGAAAGAAACATTTGTGCCATTTTGTTTCTCAACCCGCATAAAAAAATCATGTAGTTTTGACCTGAAAATTGACCTCTGTACCAGATCAAATAGTTTACACTTCAAACAGAAATACTTTTGCTTTACTGCCACATGGGATTTGACTTTCCAGAGGATTTTAGTGTGTTAATAACGTCCTTAATATTGTCCTTGTTTTTGTCACTTGGGTTGAATTTTCTTCTATTTGCCCAAATTCTTAAAAACCTTTGTCAGTGAGCATTTTGTCAGTACTTACAACTATAAAATGAACACTCCTAAAAAGTGAACAAATCAAAGCACTACTTGAACCGTCGTTCATACCAAATACTTGGATTTATAGTTCTGTAATCTTTAGGTTGCTTGTATTTTCAGATAGCTCAGCTCAAAGACGGTGCTGACGGGGCTCGGCTGGAGCAGCTCTGCTTGGTCGAGAGTCTGAGACGAGAGGAACGAGAGATTTTAGAATGCTCCAAACAAGTTCTCCGAAACATTCTGCCTCAGTCATCGCCATGACAACCGAACAGGATTTGGAACATGGAAAATTAAAGGAGCCAGAGGATATTGTCACTGCTTGTGTTCCTGCCAAGACCCAGAGAACTAAGCCAAGTCAGAGCAAAGGGAACTTTGACATTTCTTGGTGTGAAGAATAGCCAGTCACTATGGGAGCTTTGGAGTTTGGTGTGTCTGTCTTAAAAATAGGCCATTTTTTTGTGTGCTGCTGGATTTTCATCCTTCATCATCATACAAATGTGGAACAGACTTGGTCTAAACAGGAAAATGTCAGTTTGGAAACTGCTGGAATGGACACGAAGAACAGGGCTGGCTGGTATCAATGGGCTAGCAGGGCTAAACCACCCCTGTGTCTGTTTGGCATCCACATTAGATTATTTGCTGTTAACAAATGTCTTAAAGTGGACTGTTTTGTACTTTTGTGTAACCAAGCACTACAGTACCACCAATGGCTGTAGGAAAATGACATATGCTGGGGCTGACTTCTTTCTAGCCCAGACTGTAGATTAGATAAGTATTCACACAGAGGTATAAGTTTTTTTGTTTGTTTGTTTGTTTTTTGGGGCGGGAGGGGGGTTGGTTTGAGCGAAAGCTTACAACTTTTAAGTTTACCACGTTTGGTATTTGGAAAAAACCCCGCTTTAACCCAATACATAAATTCAGATTTTGTAGTAGTTACGCATGATTTGATAAGCCCCAGATTTTAACAATAAACTAGGGTACGTTTTGGATAAAACTGGTTCTAGATTGGTGTAGAGTACCTTCTTCCCAGCATCTTCTCTAACAAGGTCATTGGTGCTACAAATAAAATGTTCAGGTCAGGAAAAGCAGGCCTATAGCATTATGGATGTTGGATAGCATGATTACACAAAGCAGGAGAAACACATTCTTATAGTATGTTGTGCTAGTCTGTTTAATGTACAATTTTACAATGTGCCATACAAAAAAGTGAATCTGTGTAACCTCCATTTTACTTTTACTAGGTTCAGAGTGCATTTCTAATCAACACTGCAAACAAATCAGACAAGTGGCCCTAATAATGATAATTACAAAAGATTTAATATCAGAACATTTGTATAGAATTCTTTTAAGTCACAATCTTTTGCTATCTATCAGGAAAAACACACATTAATGACTGCTGAAAAAAATCAGCATATTTGTATTTAATTTTTACTTTACAGTCGTTTTATCATGGAATGCTGGACACTGTAGTTCTGGGGTATTTAAAGCTTCACCACAACCCGCTTTCTGACTTGTCGTCTCTGCACCATCTCCATAGAAACTGTGGCTTCGTACAGCGGCACAGGGTTTTCCAACAGTGGCCTATAAAAGATTTAAATTGTCACACAAATGTTAATATGTACCATTTAATGGTGGGTGAAATGCCAAAAATATATCAAGAGACTTTTACAATACACAATACAAAAAATTTTAGGTTTTCTAACTAAATGGTAGCAAAACATTAAAAGAAATGTTCTCATGATATTTTTATGGAATGTCTACATAAATATTTCATCATTCATGGTACAAAAATGACATTTTTAGCTCTAATCTGCAACTTGCTGCTGAAGCCACTCAGTGTTAGGACTATGGTAATACTCACAATACTCTCAAGAAGATGTACTGCCATGTAATTAATTTATTAACACCTCTCAGGTTTATATTCACATTCCTTATTGATTTTAATCTTACCTGAAAATCCCTGTTGATAGCTTCTCCACCACGTCCTTCATTATATCTGAGAGAAAACACTGAAGGCATATAACCCAGTTTCAGCAGGCTGTCACATGGACACAACAGTAGCCTAGGAGCCTAAGGACAGAACAAAAACTTCCTCCGGGCTCAAACACAATTCAGCCATATGCCTAGTGTAAGCTCTAACATGCATTACCAGCACACTAATTGCTTTCGAACTTATGGGTGTTCGCCATGGGGGTTTTCTTTTTTTTTTACACTTATTGCCATCCTTTAATAAACACCAAATTTGAAAACATCTATAGACAAAATTAAGAGAAAGATCTAGGACACATTTATGTACATAAATCGATAAGAATATATACAGAAATTGTAACTTTATTTATATATGAAAGAAAACTATATTTATATGAGGAAAAGATTATGGATCCGATAAGAGACTGAGTAAACCATTTTGGATATAAAAAAACTAGCGATAAGAAGGCGACAATCAGATCAGTGCTTTTATAGTGGTGATTTGAGCATCTTAGCCAGTACAAATTGAATAACAGGGTTGAACTGCACAGTGGCCAGAGTGGTTTCATAAGGATACGGAGATATCGGCCCTGTCTGGCCCTGGACGCTTCCCACACTTCTTCATTTAGAAAGGAGATGGAGGTGGCCTTCAAGAAGAGAATGCGACTGTCTGGAGGATCCAGCTGAAGAGAACAAACAGCGATAGAAACGTTATTGACAAACGGTGGTGTATCTCAGTTTGTGTTGCGTATTATATACAGTAAGCTGACATTGACATTGCTTCAGAGTAATGTCAGAGTAGTGTGGTTAATTACTCACCTGCAAGTTGTCTTCTGTAGTGACCCAATGACCCCCAACTGCAAGAAGAGAGATGATGTCGTGCTTGTGTGGGAGATGTTTCTTGACCTCAGGCTCCTCTTCGTAAAGTCTCACTGGTTGGAGAGGAAAACACAAAATGTCTGAGAGCAGCCTGTTCATTGTTACATGCTAAACAACTCAGAAAAATCCTTCATAATGGACAAATCTGGTTTAAGTCCATTTCCAAACACACAAACCAAGTGATCAGGTTTATTGACAAGGTTTACTTCAAGTCCTCAAGGACTAGACTTTATCTAAAAATGTGATTAAACAACATACATCTTTTGAAAACATAACATTCTGGCCAAAATGAATGACTTCTGAACCTTACCTCCTTCATCAATGACTATGTCCACCCCAAGTCCTCCAGTCTCTTCCAGGCATGAGTCCACGAGGTCCACTTTTGAGTCCCAGACTCCAATCACCCTGGCTTTATTCACAAAAACGAGCAATTTAATGAGCGAAAGTATAAAACCTATTCAACATTATTTCCATAACCTAACAGTTTTTTTGTTGACACTTCCCCATCTCCTAAGATTAATAAACTCACGAAATCAGGCACTCAAACCATTAAACACTCACCTATGAGCGATTCCAGCACACCTTGTGCAAGTGCCAGGAATCACAGAGTGAAAGCGAGGAGAGAGATCAGAAGATAGGGAAAAAGTAAAGAGCTAAAGAAAACAGCGATAAAGGAAGGATAGCCAATGAAGGACTATCTTTGAAAGAATCATAGCAGAATTATGTTTCACCTTCTTACCAACACTTGGTCGAAGCTGTTCCAGAAACTTCTGGTCGTCGGGGGATATGGCAGTAGCGAGGACTTTCACCCCGTGGTAATGGGCTAGCTGGATGGCCAGCACTCCAAATGGCTAAATACATAAAACATATGCAGACGTGAATGGGTAAGTAAATGGGTTGATTGAATGAAAACTTTCCTCCACTAATTATCATCTGATCACAATTTGTACTGAAATATTATTAGTTCTGTATACAGCTTTAATCATCTTATAGAGGATTGGTAAGTTTAAATTAGTTCAAAACTTCACCAAATATACACCAATGAAACAAGTAATTTAACACTTAAAACCATAAAAAATCCCAAATCTGGTCAGAATTTTAGCTACAGCAGCCTCTTAGCCTTTGTGTTACCTTTGAAAAGAAATTGTATGTCAATGAGATTCTCCCAGTAAGATAAAGATAAATAAAAAATATAAGCAGACTGATTCTGATGTGTGATATGATCTAGACAGCCATTTTACATAAGACATATGGGATGTCAGCTGAGGTGAAAATGCAGTAAAATTTGCAATTCCAGTGGCTTAGTCAGAATCAGAATTGCTTTACTTCTCCAAGCAGGTTACACATACGAAGAATTTGTCGTGGTGTGTGTGCGCACGTATGACATGTTAAACATGCTTACCAGATCAGACAAGTACACCGATTATTAACAATATTCAAGAAAATAGACATTTAACGAAGGGAAATTTTTAAATAAAAATATAATAATAGAGTAAAAGAATAAACGTAAAGAAGCAATTGTGAAAGCAGCCAAAGATGAAGAAGTGAAAATATAAACTGTACAAGTAGGGTCTGAGGAAACAGAAATAAAATAACTATTGTTTACAGTATTCTACAGAACGATATGAACGTTGTACTGTAGTACAGGGACACACTGTGCTGCAGAGGAGTTCAAGCTACAGTAAGAGCCATAGTGAGAGAAGCAGAAAAAAAGTTCAGATCAACCTGCCAAAGCTGACATTTTTCCAAGACTTAACACTTTATCCATTTTCTCATTTCTCAGATGAGAGTCTAGCTTTCACTCGGGTAAACGGCACAAACATCTACTGAAATCAAATCTTTACCATTCTGAAAATAATATAATAACACCACTAGCTATAATAACACCAGTAATTGTTGGAGTAGCTCAGTTATTACAGTGCTTATGAGGCAGGCATTATAATGTTATTCTTCATACTTATTATTATTCTCCTTTAAAAAATCATTCAGCTTGAACCAGAAGCTCCTCGTTTATGAATTAGCTCTTTCAGTCTATTAGCTATAGCTTCTTTAGTGAATATACCACCGAAGTACTGTTTTTTCCACAGTTCTTTGACTGAATTTCTTATTCTGCCATTTTCTCCAGGCTGTTTTTACCCCAGCCACTGAAACTTCCTTCCTGCCACTTCAACCTCCTTGTGCCCAAGCAACCAGTCTAATTAACCTGTTTAATTTTGCTCATTGGAAAGACAAGACTATAGTTTCTGACAATATTACTTTTGTCTGTCTGATAAAATGTTATAAATGGAAAAATATGACAAAGTTAACTTGATCTTGCTGAGCTTCGCAAGCTCATGATATTAAAGGGTTAAAAAGCTTTTTGTAGCTTTTAACTATAGTTAGATTGTAGTTCCAAAGGATCTGTCTATTACGACCTGGCGAATGTGTTCTCACATCATTTTTTTTTTATATTTGAATAAACGTTACCAGTAGCTTTAAAGTTTGAGATGGTCTCACTAAAAACATTGATGTTATGTCTGTCAGTCTGAATTGTAAATGACTGTTGGAAATATCACAGTGAGCTTCATGGAGGGTAGCTCTGCATTAAACACACCCACACACCCACACAGTGCAGGTGCACACTGTAGGGCCCCTCTACTCTTTTTCCTCTTCTTTGTTTGTCTTCTTTCTTACTCTCTTTTCCCACTTTTCTGTTTTTCTCTCTGTTTATCTCACACTATTTCTTGTTGTATTTTTCTTTGTGCTTTTCTCTCCTTTTCTATCTTCCTTGTGTTTCTAATGATCTCTGATTCTCCCTTTCTTTCTCTTTCCTTCTTTTACCTTTTATTCTTTTATCTTTCTTTCATTTCTTTTCTTGTCATCATTTTTAGTTCATTGCAAGCAAGGTGTATTTCCTTCAGGAAATCTAGTTAATAAACAGTAGGCATTAACTCACACTCGCCCCATCCAGTACAAGCAGTGTTTGTCCGACAGCCATGCGGGCCAGAGTGTGTAGCGCTGTGTAGGCCCTCAGACCATCCTTAATTGCTCCAGCAGCTTCAAACCAGCTAACCTTCTCAGGTTTCTGAACTGTCCAAACACACACCCACACACTATTGTAAGTCATCCATACTAGCAGCATGGTGCAGCCAAATACTTCTCATATTAATGTTATTCGTTATGGTCCGTCACTGAAATGACCTAAATTATATTCATCCACAAGGACGACATCGCAAAGGCCAGACATCTCAGCATTCAAGGGAAGAATTCCTGAAAAAATTATTTAAAAATAGATTGTGAAAAAAATGTCATGCTCATTACACAGTTCTCAGTCATACATCGGCCAATGCTACAGTTCCTACCTACAACTTCATCGTCAGGCTGGAAGAAGGTCACTTTGGGCCCCACTGCATAGTTGAGAAGATAAAACTGTTACACTGAAATGACAAGAAATGGTTATACATGATTCAACAAAATGTGAAGGCGAGATTAGAAATGTAACCTTGGAGCACGACTCCTGCTATCTCTCGACCAACTGGGACATGTTCCCTCTGCAGCTTTAAATCCTCACACAGCTGAAAAACAGACAGATTTATTTGTGTTAGTGTGATCTCTACACTGTGAAATCTGGGGGAAAGAGTCACAGCACAGCAGACTGACCGCCTGAACACTCACCTTAATGTCTACAGGACTAAGCGAACAGCCTTTGACTTGAACTTTGACTTGATGATCGCCAATAGTTGGAGCTATACTCTGTTAATAATGACAACAGAGACAGTGAGAATATTTTAATAACTAGTAATAATACAAGAACTACATTTATTGGCTATTGCATCAGGTAAACCTACGTATACTATATATATATATGCTGACTTTATGTGTCTCCATCTCTAAGAACAGCTTGTCAGCCCAGATTAAAAGTAATCATTAATATATGCAGAAAACATGCTACACTGAAAAGCAAAACTTTCACTGCATTGCTTTTACATCGCTTGATTTTGTCAGTGGAAAACAATCAGCAAGGTATTGCTTTTTAAGAATTAAATGCTGAAGTTGTGTCAGAAGTAAACAGAATTCACTCCAATGCATTGTATTTCAGTGTGCAGGAAGCATTTGAAATTCATTCTGTGTTGCACGAGAGCATCATGCCATAACTGAGGTGTTGTGTTGATGGTCTCCAGTTTCTCTTACTGAGTGTAGGCTATCTGTATAGCTATTATTTTTTGTGTTATGTTTATTCCACACGCAATGTATATTTGCAGCTAATCGCATTATGCAGACAGTTTCATTGATAAATGTTGACTCTAGTCCTTGCTGAATATAAGTCAAAGTAATATAACTAATAGGTCTTACTGTGAGTTGTGAGTATTTTGAAACATACTTTGAATCAAAGTGTTAATCACAGTAATTACATTAAGACTTTTATCATGTTTAGTAGTCAATTTGAGAAGTTCAACTAATGAACCTTTATATGTTAAGTAACGCCTCCTGGAAAGTAAAGCTCAAGCTCCAAGACGCAGTCAGTCCCTGCTCATGACCACGCTCCTGAGCACTGCTTAGGTCTGTGATTGGACAGAGATTGCATTTCAATGTGGCACAGTTCCTACACAGTGATGGAAGTGAAGCACAATACAAAGGGATAAATAACATTCAATTTTGTTTCTGATTATTCTTTTCCACTGAAAGAGGTCAAATGACTTAAGAGCATTGCAGTGAAGGTTTTGCTTTTCAGTGTGGCACATTTTCTTCATGCCACTGAAAAGCAATACCGTTGTCATTACTGTAATGAAAAAGCAATACTGTTCATGTACTGTCCTTTTGAAAAGTCAGGACAGCATAACTAAAGTGGATTCTGAATACCTTGAAGTTTTAATTAAGCATTAATTAATGAATACTTTTAAGTAATGCTTTTCAAATTTCAAAGCATAAGCAAAATAAATTGTCACCCAAATAATATCTGGTCAAGAAGTATTGGCCCCTTTCTATTGATGGAGTCTGAGGCTGACATTATGCATAGTGACAGATTTGCTTCAGTCAGTAATTGTATATCTACACAGTAGCCTATACAGTAGGTTTACCTGTAAAGAGGCTTGTTCTAATGCGAAACTACCTGTGCTGCAATTAGGGATGGGCGATATGGACTTAAAACTACATCACGATATATTTCATGGTATTTTTTTATGGTAATGATATAAATGACGATATGAAAATAGTAACATTCAACACTATCTTTTTGGCCACAAGTCAGATCAGCATAAAGTCTTGAGAGCCGTCTGATTCACATCTGATCTTCTGTATCCGAACCACTTCCATATTACAGATGAAGCTCCTTTTTTGAGGATTAATTCTTCCTCCTCTTCTAGGGATGGAACTCCACCTTCCACCGTGCTTGTTCTCGGTCTACGTGTGAGATGCCCACGTTGCGGAGCGTAAACACGTCATCGACTATATCATCAATATTGTGGGATGACAAATTCTTATCATGGGGAAGAACTGTACCGGTATATCATGGACGATACGATATGGCACAGCCCTAGCTACAGTGCACAGTGCTGTCAATACTCACAGTCTCCTGTATAATAAACTTCAGCTCCTTGGCTTCATCCAGCTTGCAGTACAGCCCTTTCATCCTGGATTTCTAGCAAAAGTTTGAAAAGGTTCAGTGAGAAACAACAGTTAATCCAATTAATCCAGTGAATCCTACTGACCACATGATCTGCCCATTTCCTGCTCTAACACACTTGATCCAGCTGAAGAATGGAGGCATTGAGTTAGATTAGTGGTGAAATACTGGTCTGGGATTCTGCATGGGATTTCCAGGACTGGATTTGGAAACACAAATATACCAAATAAGACAAGCTGCTAGGCTGAACTCTCACAGTCCTGAACGAACCCACAGTACCTTTATATCCTTATATAAGTATAAAAAACGATTCTATAGCCTGTATAGTGCACTATACATTCCAAAAGCATCAATTTGGGATACAGCCTCCGTATTGATGCACCGTTAAACCGCCAAAACGGCTAGCTAACGTGACAAAAAGCACAAGTGACTATGTCAAATCAGTGTAACAAACATCCAGCGTTGGCATATCTACTTACTTACTAAATAACACAAACATAACAGCTTTATAAATACAGCAGTACCTTGTTTTTTGCAAGTCCCTATTTCCCTTCCTGGGTGATAATGACGTCGTGGTCTCGCGCTATCTCGCGATACTTGGGAAATTCCAACATTGCGTAGTGAAGCCATCCGGCGGCTGCAGGGCAGAGAGCGGGGAGTAGAAAAAAAAGAGAAATATTTCATCAATTAAAAGGATTGCTTTGGATTCGGTGTATTTTTTGGTTCATTCCCACCACGAACAGCTGATATAAGATGGAAAATGAACGATGAGGTAAGAGAAATGTTCACTCTCGGGCCGTGTATCGTTTATTTTCTTTTCTTTTTTTTCCTTGACAAGCGCCTTAGCTACCGTCGTTGTGAGGAGAAAATCTCCGTAGTGGCGCTCGCGCTGCGTAACATGGCTAAGGCTACGGCTACATCTGCATACTTGCACACTAAGCAGTGCGCACTAGCGGCTACAGCGCTGGACTGGCCCTGCGTACTGTTTAGTGCGCTAGGGGTGAGGATTTGGACGTGAGAGATTTGAGCTCATCATAGCTAACCTTTTTTTTTTTTTATAACCCAAGTTGAGACAAATACACCGTAAAACAGGCTTGTTGGATGATTGTGTCGTGTTGTTGTTGTCGTCGTGATGATCAAATAAACGTAGATACATCCTTTCTTTTATTTATTTGAGTATGTTAAGTGAGCAAAGCTGCTAACGCTAGCTAGGAGCTGCATGCATTTTTTTTTTTTTTTTTTTTTTTTTGCATCCTCATCAGATTTAGATGATCATCATTAGCATGTAGGTTTGGGAAATATTCCAGTATTCCAGAGGCGTGTTGTCTGCTGTGTTGTTTAAGGCTAGCTATGTGTAGCGTTAGCTGAGCATTGCATGACCTTAGCTGGGATTCCGCTAACTCTGTACCTAGCGGCTAACACACCCGTGAGGAGCTCTTCTAACTACATTAATCTAATCTACGCCCATGCTGACCCAGTGAAGAGCATGCTATGAATAATTGGGGGCTGGCGACAGTGCCAGTAAAGCATGCAGCTGATTCGGAGAGCCTGTGTGACTAGTTGTGCTGTGCTCTGCCCTGTACTGTGTGCTGCTGAATGAAAGTTAGTCTGTGCTTAATGTAGTTATGCTCAGAATCTGTTCATAAATCTGTCTGCTTGTGCATAAGGGAGTTTTCATGGTTAAAGGTGCACTAGGCGAATTGTTTTGTTCCTTACTTGTACAGATAACGTGATTTAAAAAAAACCCTACACAAACAAGGGATTAAATCCTGGTCTTAACTAAAGAGCACTAAGTCGCTGAGAAAACCCATTTGGAAAACTGACCTCCGGGCCGGAAAGCTTGTTTGTGTTTGGCTGGGCCTCCTGTCAGTCATTTTATACACACTATTTCATAGATACTGTAGATCCTGGGGGCGGAGCATTGAGAACATGGTTGGGAATGGGCTCAATGACTTTATAAAAAAAAAAAAAAAAAAGTAATTAAATGTCGAACCCGCCTAACCGTTAGACACCTAATCTTGGGGTGAAAAAGGCTAAAGCACCTTTAAAGTCTAGTTTACATTCTGTCTCATGCAAAGGTTGGGCGTCTCTGTGCATACTAATGCATGCAAAACACTGAGGTGTGGGATTTCTGGAAATCGCCATGGAGATGTTTCGTTGAATTAGATAGCCTAGACTGAAAATATCACAGTTTCACAGTATTAATCAACCATTTAGAAACACATAAGCCAATGACAGGAAAACTTTATTACCAAAAGTGTGTTTGTGTATATATAACAAGAAACAAACTCAAATCCTGTAATTGTTCTTCTTTCTTCAGAAGATATTTCTGAGAACGACTTTTCCATATAACCTCTTACGCTGTCGCGATTTGTTGTGCCAAAAAATCGAACTAGCACGACAGTGTGCTGCACCGCTTAACCGAAAAAATAGGTAGTTTGGTTTAGTTTTAGTCTAGCGCAATGCCGTGGGTTTCTGATAAAGTTGAGAACGTGCTCTGCGTGGTAGCGGAGGCAGCAACGTAACGTGTTTACATCAGTAGCGGATTAAACAAAGCCAAAGGGTTTTCCGTGCATTCGCATCCCCTGTGCAGAGAAACAGAGATCACTGTAGTATGATGCGATAAGAAGTTTTTCGATGAGAAATCTTTATTGTCATTTTTCGTGCTTACAACAGAATTTGGTGAAATTTAAATCCAAAGGGAAAGGGGGTTGTGAAATTTTTAGGGAGATGAAACTGGACACAAAAGGAATGAGAACCAGCAGAGTAAGGAACTTGAGCGTTAAAAAATTTACACGTGGATGGTAATAACAGAAAATGCATTTTAATCGGCATTTTGAAAAACTCACCGGTGAGGTAAGTGTCTGATCATGCACCGTGGCTCACCGTGACACTGTAACAAGCCTCCATCTGATCACAGAGGTGTTACAGTTTGACGCTTTGGTTTCAGGATACAGCGACTCACGTGAAAAATATCACTTAATTAAGCCGAAACAGAAACACTGTAAAGGACATCATGAATTATTAGTTATGTGTAATGCTTTATCCTGGTCAGGGTCATGATGGAGCAGGAGCCTCTCCCCTGGACGAGAAAGCACGAACACACACTCATTCACACACTCACTCACGCCGAGGGGCAGTTTACGCACGTTTTTAGGGGGCGGGAGGAAAGCAGAGAACCCAGAAGAAACCTGAGTTCGGGATCAAACCTGGTGCCCTTGACCTGTGAGGTGGCATCACATCATGCTGCACCACCGTATCGCTGACATGTCAGTTCCATTTTTTAAAATACAATACCAGTATCAGACCTGTGAGTATTGGTTGATACCCAGCGGTGACATGAACCGACTCTCAGGCAGCAAATGTGCTTTAAGACAGATTGTGTCCTACATTCATGTACATGGTATGTGTCATGTGATTCGCCGCCTCACATGTTCACCGGATAAAGCACGTCAGCGGATTAGATTGGAAAGCAAATCTGATCTCGTAAAAACCCAGCCAGTGTCATTCCCAATAACGATACCCCGTATCCTATCCCTATTTATTATTATTATCTATTTTATAGCCTGCTAGGGCTTTCTTAAATAAATAAATAAATACAGTAGTTAATAGCCTTGTCATTGTTATTAGGTTACCACATCTCTGTCATTATTCATGATCATGATTGAAGTGATCACCATCAATCATTAGCTTCCTTCATATTTTCCTGTATAAATAAACATAGTCAGTAAACATGGCAGTCATAATCTGTTAAAAACTTGAATCTCAGTACTATTTGTAACTGTGATTTGTCATGTAGCACAGTGCAGATGCAACTTTCTCACTAAATTTAGTACACGAGTACAGAGAAGTCCATTATTTGGCATATTTTTTGGTGTATACTACATAGATATATATTTTCCAACAATCTGTTTTTGTATTTCAGTAAAAGCTGTTATGTATATCGGTGTTCATTTGTATTTCTGTCATGTCTATGTCATGACTCTGAACAGAAAACACTTAAACACTGCCGTATGTGACAATTAATCGTTACCTAAATTTTCACTGTGAAGGACGTAGTAGTTACTGCAGATAAATAACCCATGTTTTTGACCTTGCTTTCATCTCTGTATGTTGTAAGATACAGTGCTAAGTGATCGTGGCAGTTGAATTCTTCACATTTCCAGTTCTATGCTCAAACTACTCCCATTCAGCTGGTTAAAGCTGTTTTGAAGTAGGACATCAAGTTTCATTGCGGTCACCACCCGCTGCCATTTTACTACTAATGTATTACCGTAATATTATCATCACGGAGGCCGTGCAGCCTGAAAATAGTTCAGCCCGCTAACAACCACAATGGAGTTGTGTCCTGCGCATCAAGGTGACGTTCGCGGCAAGAGCACTGTGTGTAGAAGCATTTTGTTCTTATTCATTAACGTCAGAAATGACTGAACAGAAATGCTAACCAAGTAAACATCAAATATGGCTGTAATATGCCATGCCTTAGCAGTGCAACACAAAATGTTTGGGGATGGGCAATAAGTTAAAAAATATCACATCACAATACCGGAAGACATTTCTATGATACACAGTGTACATCGCAGTATATAGGTTTTCTAACAAACTGCCAGCGAAACAGTACTGTTGCATTAAACAGACTTTTTTTTATGTCGACAAAATAAATTACCACTGAAATAAAAAAAGAAAAGAAATATGTAATTAAATTAACCAATTACAATTTTAAATATAAAATGAATTGTGGTATGATTTAGCGCAATGCTTGTATCGTCTTATACAACACTGTTAAATTCTCAAATCTGATTGTTCAGCAGGTGTTGATTAATTTTCTATTAAAAGCAGCTCTGACAGTAGTGCTAGCTGTAGCTCAAACCACAGGCTTACATTAAAGCATTTGTTTTAATATATTGTGGTTTCTGTAGTAACAACTGATTCGCAGGGACTTTTAAGATTAAGAAAACATGCTATTATTTAACAAATAATCATTGACATGGTGAAGCTTTCTGTAAAGAGATATTTACATAGCAGTTATGGAAGGAGTCTCCAGTGTCAGCGCTTTGTAGCAGTCAGTAAATTTTCTGCCACAGGAAAGCCTTCAGGACCTTCTGGTTTCTCTGTAACATGGCAAGCTGTGTTTTTGCCTTATTTGTTTAAAATAAAAAAAGAGAGAGAGGTTTGTGAGTGAACAACTGTTTACAGCTACTGAAATGTAAGTGATGAAAGGAACTGACTGTAATTCATTAATAAATAAAAAAAAATTGAAATGGTTGGCAAGTTGCTGTGGTATAAGAGGAGGAAAAACACTTAGGGAACACATTACTTTGTTGTTATTTTCCTTTAACAGCATTTCCTGAAGTGTTTTATTCTTTACATAATGCCCAGCCCCGATCGATGGCAATAGACTGAAATGCATTTGAATTAGTGTTTGGAAAAAGAAACGTGTCATGCAGCTCATACACCATGAGTAAGTGTGTAACTGTGACACCATAACCACTTTATAGGATTAAAGGTCCTTTTTCATGCCAGTGAGGCTTTTTGAATCCCCATCTGTCTGAGATTGTAACCCCAGGGAGACCAGCTTGCTCCATGTCCCAGGTCTTTGCTGAACGGCACAGGTCCTTATCTCTTTCAGTCTCTTTCTTTTCTCCTCTCATTCCCACCCCTTGCTCATCCCGAGCAAAATTCAGCAGCGCTGTGGTCTGGAGGAATAGATAAAGCAACTCTGTTTAGGTGGGACGGAAGACAGGGCTGCTGTGGGGGGGTGCGAGGCCTTTGTTCCTTATTGCTCTGGATCAGCCTCACCCTCCCTCTAAAGCAGTTCTGCCTTTGAGAAAGTAGACTAATATCTCTGCCCTTTGCACACCAGTTTGGAAAAAGCAGCTGGTGTTCTCTCTTTAATAAGCTGAGGGTTTCAGTGGACAGCCCCCCACAACCTTGTGTTCATCTTCACACATTCAGGTGTGTGTGTGCATTCAGCGGTGACCCTAACCTTGCTGTAACATTGTGCACAGGCAGACTCATGCCCTCATAAGGACACTGTCACATTACATCTAGTTAATGTTTATATTGCTGCTACAGCAGAGAGGCTTTTATGCTTATGAAAGGAATTTAAGCCATTCAAGAAGTGGAAGTGATACTGATCATAGATCAGAGGAAGCATAAAGCGTAAGTGTTGATTCTACTTTCATGCAGTGACCCTGCTCATGTTTAAGTGTGCACACTTGGAGTGACACTTGTGCTACATGGCCAAAAGTATGTGGACACCTGACCGTCAGACACACACACATGTGGTTCTTCCCCAAACTGTTGCCCAAAAGTAGCACGCGAGCGCACAATTGTATAGAATGTCTTCATATTTGTCTTCAGATTACAATTTCCCTTCACTGGAACTAAGGGGCTCAAACCTGTTCTAGCACGACAGTGCCTCCTGCACACAAAGTGGAAGAGCTCGAGTGTCCTGCACAGAGCCCTGACCTCAACCCCACTGAACACCTTTGGGATGAACTGGAACACTGACTGCACCCCAGACGTCCTCACCCAACATCAGTGCCTGACCTCACTAATGCTCTTGTAGCTGAATGAGCACAAATCCCCACAGCCACGCGCCAACATCTAGTGGAAAGCCTTCCCAGAAGAGTGGAGCTTATTATATCAGCAGTGGGGAACTAAATGTGGAATGGGATGTTCAACAAACATGTATGGCTGTGATTGGTCAGGTGTCCACAATCATTTATCAATATAATGTACATCCCAGGTCATGTGACCTGCCAGAGCAGCTTCAACAAGTCTCCAGAACTGTACTGGAGCGACGAACACCATTCTTCCAAAAGACCCTCCCTCAAGTGCTAATAATAATGGTGGTCAAGAACTGTTGAGATCTGGTAACTGTAAAAGCCGTAGCATATTATTTTCATCCTCATCAAACCATTCAGAAGGCTCTCTTGCCCTGGGGACATCCTGGAAGAGACCAGGCCATCCAATGTTTCATGATGGGATAAAGGTGATCGGGCAGAAGAACTTTGCATTGATTTGCAGTGATGCTTTCGTCTGCGAGTTACAGCATAGGAGTTCCATGTAGGGGTCGGGAATTCAGACCTGTACTTTTCACATGCACTCAGCTACTAGTCGAGAGCGTGGTGAAAGATGACTCATCTGACTGTGGCTTTAGTCTAAATATTTTGGTGTGTGTGTGGATGAGACAGAGAGCCGTGGGTTTGTTGAAGACCCATTATTCATACGAACATCTGCTGAATTCACTGCACCTGTTTTTGCCGCACATAATGGAGCTGTCATGCCCTTGATGGATATTAGCCTCTCTGCAGTCATGTATGTGTGTCTTGCTGAGATGTTAATGAGAATGGGTGTATATCTGCTCAGGAGACCTGTCTGCTCTTTAGTAATCCATCTAGGTATCAGGTATTGACATGTGTTTGTGAGTGCCTATCAGCTGGTCTCTCTGGTATTCCACTTACAGCACCCCAGTGTTAATTGATTCCACGCTATGGCAAACCTTCTCCAGCACAAGATATAGATCTATATTGAACTTTCATTGCTCAAGGTGACCTCTGGGAAGATGTTTTTCGTAAGTTCTTGCTCAGCTCTTAATGTGGAGTTTGAATTGTCCATTCAGAGTGTTGATGCATTTTGTCTAGGGTTGTCATGATACCAAGATTTTGAACTTGATAACAAATTGATACTTTGGCCATGAATAAATAAATAAATCAAAATGGTGAAAATCACGGAAATGGTTGAAGGAGAGTGGCCAAACTGGTTCGAGCTGAGAGGAAGGTTATGTCAACTTAAATGACCAATCTTTACAAACATGATGAGCAGAAAAGCATCTCAAAGCGACCATGTCAAACCTTGGACTACAAGAGCAGAAGATCACATCAGGTTTCACGTCTATCAGCTAAGTGCAGGAATCTGAGGCTACAGTGGGCACAGGATCACCAAATCTGGACAGCTGAAGACTGGAAAAAGATTCTGAAATCACTTGTTAGAGGCACGTACCGCTGACTAAGGACCTGGGAGGCAAGTTGCTGTTGTCAGAGTGTTAATTTCAGAAGTTCTCTGTAAAAACATGCACAAGAGTGATAGGCTAGTTATAGCCTTATACTGTCCGACCCCATGCTGCACCATTATTAAGCTAAAAATAGTACTCCGAGAGAGATGCTCAAGTCAAGTCGAGCAGCATACTAACAGCATCGGCTTATAAGTGTTCACACCCTGCTAACATTTAATCACTATCCCACAAATTTCCCAAAATTTATTTTGTGGGTCCAATTGTGAAGACCTGAAGTGTCACAGGGAAAGCGGTCAACATATGCCTGAATCAAGCTCTTCACAAAACGTTCGGTGGTCTAACCTGCCAAATATAAGTAGAGACAATTGTGTATGCATTTGTGTATACATAAATGTCTAAATCTACAAGAAAGTCGAGCCTGTTTAAGCTAACTACAGATGATTGTGCCCTAAACGTTGTCCTCATTCTTGATCTCTGTTCTGCTGTTTATCTTGATAAACTCTCTTCCTATCTCTACGCTATTGGTGTTACAGAATTATCTTACTTACAGACACTGACAGTACGCTCCAGTCTGTCACTACTGTTGTTAGTCAGTGTGTTCCTCAAGGATCAGTCCTAGGCATGCTGCTGTTCATTATTTATGTACTACCTTTGGGTCATATGACAGTCATCACTAGCTCAGCTTTTACTACTGTAACAATGGTACCCATAATTACACCACCTGCCCTTGTATCATTTATTCGTTACAAGGGCCGTTAACCTTGTCTAAAAATATCATGGAATTAATTGAATCATTTTGAAAGAATAATTGTAAGAGATTTAAAAAATAAATAAATAAATAAATAAATAATAGGTCACACATCAATAATGTTCTCTTTCATTTTTGCCCCAAAATTTCAGTTCAGAAATCTCTTATTTGGGAAAAAAAAAAGACAGTTTTATTTCTTTCTCAGTCAATGGTAAGTTTCCGTCAGGAGCTATAACTAGTAGTAAAAAGCTGTTTATGTGGTTTGACACATCGAATTATTCCACTCTTTACCTTCAGAAGTTCGAGTCTGTGTTTGTTCCTTTGCTCAGCGAATGTGGTTGAATCCTGTAGGTGGTGAAACTCGCCAAGGAAAGACATCACTGTATGACTCGCACCGTGGCTGTAAGATGAATTACTGATCACATCTGACTGTGACTTACCGCTGCATAATTATCTACTGCTGGTCAGATTGTTGCAATCTATTATGTTTCAGTGTTTATGAATGCTTATGTGTCTGAGAGATTTAAGGAAGACGAAAGAAGGCACGCACGCTGGATATCCTCCCTCTCTTTGAGATCTCCCTGCATGTAAACCAGAGCACAATAGCCTCTAATGATGCTAGAAATTAGAACACCGCTGTACGATGTTCTCAGCAACATCCATCTAAACATGGAGGACTCGCTGTCTTAGCAAACTCTCTTTAATGTCTCCGTTCGGCAAACCTGTCAACCGTATTTTAACAACGGAGTTATCACTCAAAAAATACGCCTGAAGAGAGGAGCCAGTTGACATATAAATCTGGAATGACTGACAGTTGCACAGGTGTTTTAACTCTACGATATTAACTGACACCCTGGAAGCCCCGCCCCCTTCACCCAGCTAACATTTGTATACTACATTCCACTAACCTGGGAAGTGGCAAGCTGGATCTCCGAGTTACATAAATTTTACCTCCATGTATTCATGCTGCTAGAGGAATAAAGCATGGATGCCTCCATGTTTGTCTTTTCTTAGCAACCAGTTAACTATCATGAGTGATGTGTATTAACTTCCTCAAAAACACCAGCGAGTATGTCTGTATGTTGATGGACCTAAAGCAAATACTTGTATATAGAGTATAACTCATTTAAAGGTAAAGAAGTAGTACTTTGCTTACTGCTGATGCTGTGAGCAGCCATGTTGATTTGGCGTCACTTCCTGAACTCAAGGTACTCTGAGTTGAGGACACCTTCCAGAGTTCCTGAGTAGGAATTTCGAGTTGAGAGGTTTCTTCTTTGGTTTTTCCTGGTCGTAGGTTGGGATTTCCGAGTTCCGACCTCTAGTCAAATGCACCAGTGATCTCCTGTCTCATCTCGTCGTTGATTTTCCCACTTGAAAGAAGCACTGTCCTCGCTCGCTGTGATAGTAAACGAGACTGTTTTGTGAGCAGCATGGTCAAGCCTGTTACAGTCGAATCTGGAGTGTGCATATATATGAGGTTTTATGGTAATTTCCAGGCGCTTATGATGTCGCTTGACCATTTTAGTTGAGCAGTAGACAGTAGAAAATTTACATGCACACTTTTTTATTAGTTTATGTTACATAACAGCTTATTCCTAGAATAGGAACAAATAATAAAGTTTTCTACTTTAAACTTTCTTCTTTTCTTGTATGTAAATTTTCTTGTGTCTACAGACACCATTTTTTCTGATCTAGACCCTGTATCTCAACTATTACAGGGCAACCTGTGGTGTCAGTCATTTAGCCTAGCTTTCTGCTACCCACGTATTAAATGTAGGAATGCTACTGTTTTCAGCGTTATCTAATGACTCAGTTTGGTCTACGTTCCTTACAGAACATTCAGGGCTAAAGATTATATAGTCTCACACCACTGTGGGTGTAGAATGATGCCTGAATTGAGGAGTTGTGATGCAGCGGAGGTCTATATAATTCTTTAGGCCCTGCCCACATGTATATTATGAAAATGCTGTTTTATTCTCTCTCTCTCTGCCTCTTGTTCAACATGAAAGCAATATTTTGGGTCACTGAAACGAATCTTTTCAAAAACTCTTGCCAGGGTCATTTTCACTATTTTCATGTGGATGAGAAAAGCGTATGGTTTTTGAAAATGCTGACATCTCAGCATCCACCTCGGCCTCAGCTTATCATGGCTGTGAGTTTAGTTGATT
>CM075028.1:9694658-9721567 GCA_037576675.1 Pangasius sanitwongsei
TATCGCTGTTCTCCGTACTTGTGAAATAAGTCGACACTACAGTATGTTTACACGGCGTTTTAAATCATGGCGGGTGAGGGCGTTTTCCTGCGCGTTTGGCCAATCAACGTCTACTTACGTCACGGATAGTACCAGTTGTTCTGGTTAGACCCTGCTCCGGAGTAGGAGCGAATTTGGTTCTCGAAAAAGGCAGTCCGGTACTAAAATCACACCCAGTTCCGGAGGTACGAAAACGCTAAAAAGTGGGTAGTTCCACATTTATTTCGGGTACTATGGTTCCCGCTGTGCGAAAGACCCTATTGTTTTACATGGGCTGAAGTTTGGGTATTGTGCTTTAGATTAATTAAATCTAAATTCTACACACATCTTTTAGAAAAAGTTGTTGCTGATGGTGCTCTTCATCGGTTTTGTGATGTTCCTATAACTGTTTATTCACCTGTTTATTCTCTTTTTTTTTCCGTTTGATTTCTCTATTATGAAAGTTTCAGACATCTCAAATAACTTGGCCACATTTTCAGCTCAAAGCGTTTTTGTTTCTGACCTTAATAACCTTAATGTATCCTAAGGGACATGAGTTAAGACACTTTATGCAGCATTTAACAGTTCATAAGGGATTACCAAAGGGAAATTTGATCCTTAAGGACAGAGCATGAGGATTTATTTGACATAAGATAACCCCTAAGTACCACTTCAGATTTTCTTATGTAGCACATTGAACTTTAAGGAAGAGAAAATTGCACTTGAAGTGTTTTACACAGCCAGTCACATGGTCACTATGGTTTTTTTGCTGAGCAGACCTGTAATAGCCCCAAGATGACTCGCAGTGAGCGGGCGTGACTCTGTCTGGAGCAACGCTGAGCGATTGTGCAAAACGTACACATTTTGTGTTGTTTTAAGCACCGCCTGTTCCTCTGTGTAATTGAGTGTGCTAGCTGGAGAAAGTACCGCGTCAGCAGTTTGGCCTCGTGATCGTTGCATGCTGTGAGAAACACCGCACTGGCAATTCTCAAATCTGGAGGAATATGGACAGGATTAGCGTGCGCATTCTTTCAGACGGGGTTTCAACGGGGCGCTGCTGGGAAAGAGAAAGAGAGAGAGAGAGACCTAGAGTGTGAGGAACAGAGGAAGAGAGAGAGAGACCTAGAGTGTGAGGAACAGAGAAAGAGAGAGGAGTAGGGGTTTCATGGAAAGGGAGAGTGGGAGAGCATCTGGCACTGATTGGAATATTTTGGTCTGTGTGCTTTGGGGTGTCAGCATGTGAGAGAGAGAGAGAGAGAGAGAGAGAGAGAGAGAATGTGAGGGCGAGTAACAGTGGGTGGATGTACATGCACTGTGGCAGTGTTTACACAGCTGGGAGATAACTGCTAACAGACTGTGGCTCTCAGTCTTCCTGGATTCTCTCCTGCTATTCTCTTTCCTTCCACCTTTTATTTACTGTTATTGTCTCCCTGTCCTCCTTGGTTTTTGTCTCTCTTGTCACACTTCTCTTGTCTGTGTCTTCTCTTTTTGTAAGAACAGGAAAACACATGCCAGTTGGGAAAGGATTCACTAGCACTTAGCCGAAACGCCCTCGCAATTGTCTCAATGATTTCACACTCAAATACAAAGCACTGGAATGAACAGCCATCCATTACGCAGGAAGTGACGTAGAGCAAAGCCCACATGTAATATATTTGTTGGAGTTTACGTTTCAAGCAGTTCATCACCTACGCCGCCTGCTTGCGTCGGCGTCAGCTGGTGATTCACTCATACAAACCGCATCCCAGACTGAGCTCTCTGCTTTTCATCCTCAGCACCAACAGCCAACAGCTCCATCATTTCTGAATATCTACAGTTTCCAGACATGCATTCTTTTTTTTTTCTCCTCAGTGTCTTCAGCAGATGTGAGATGAGTGTGTGCGATATTGATTTTTTCCCCCCTGCTGTACATTTTAAAAAATAACCGTAAATATTTTCAGAACCAATAGCCTAAAAAAAAGACAGGAAAACAAGCATTTGGCTCATGTCAGGTTTAAGGAGAGTAGGAGGGTGGGTAATATCAGCTGTGCGGCGGGGAACTGGTTGCCGGCAGTGGCAGTCGTAAAAACTCAGCTAGATGGTGGATTTTAAGGTGATTCTGCAGTAATGCGCAGTAAAAAAAAGAACCACTGACAATACGTTTTCAATACAGTGCTTTTAAAAATCTAGCGTCCACATGACCAACATTTTCTTTGCTCAAAGCATTTGAACGCATCTGAGTGCCGACTTCTCATCCTAACCATCATATAGTCTAGAATTTTTAATTATGGTACAGTCAGAAATCATGCATCAGTTATATTTTTTTTCTAGAACATTCTTTTCAGCTCCCAGTAAAGAGTAGAGTCAACTGTGAGGCTCTCCTTAATAATCATTTGAGTGCAAGGATGTTATAAACAAGAATCAGCAAAACAAGAAATTGATATCGCTCTAACTGCAAATGCAGCACTATTTATTTTATTTATTCATTCATTCATTCATTCATTCATTCTAATTTACTAAAGTTATTATCGTCCAGCCATTAGCAGGCTCTGCCTCTCCCTGACCACGAGCTTCATTAATGTCACAGCCAAGTTGGAAACATTGCACATGATTAATATGTTTTTTAATAGAGTGAAATATTCTTGGGCCCTAGATGTAACATTTACATTTACATTTATGGCGTTTGGCAGACGCCCTTATCCAGAGCGACTTACAATAGTGCTTTGAAGTCTATCAAAAATAATGGATGTTACATAATAGATGTCAAAAATAATAGATGTTACTTCTGTAAGGTAATGTTTAACGTCTCCATGGCGTGAGAGCTGTGATTTGATTCTGTGTGTTGATGTATTTCCTTTTGAAACACGACATCAGGGTGACCGCATGTTGAAGCGCCTGATTGATTTACACAGCAGCCAGTAGTGCTTGAGATACGCCACACCCACCATCTAATCAAAACAAAATGGATGATGTATTTTAAAAGAGTGTTTAAAAAAAAAAAAAAAAAGGAGTAGTGTGGGTGGAAAAGAGAATAGACTGCAGGAAGAGGCAGAGGCAAAAACTCAGCGACAGACCACCTTTGCTGCTAACGGGCTGCTACTGTAGAGCAAGGCCCACCTTGGGGGCGGGACTTACACATTCTAGAGAGCATTTAATTGGACGAATACAAGACTAGTACAGAATGAGTCATCAAAAAATGTAAATCAGACTATGACTTTAAAATGAGAAATTTTGGTTGATATTTTTTCTAGATATACTATCGTATTGGTATCCGTGATGCTAAGAGACCTGTACATGTAATTTCAGGGGCTCCTTAACTGAGCTGCGATGAACAGCCATCTACATTTCCAGTAATGTATCGACTTCTGCTCATGAATGAACACTGCCAATAAATTCCCAGGACTTGAGCCTGCCATAAGGGTGTTGGATGCGTTGGAAAAAGTAAACCACACTCACAAATCTCACATACACATACACACAGACTCTGAGACAGCAGGAAGCATTGAGTGAAAGGTTTAAGCTGTACTGTAAATGGCAATTATAGACAGAGTCCGGATTTGTGTGTTTGTATTCATTCTGCAAGCGGTAATTTCCTCTAAAGTCACCTTGTCTGTTCGTTCCTACAGGATAAGTCACGATTAATAAAATGGAGTCGTGGCTAAAAATGGCGCTTAAAAACCAGAGAGAGTGACTCTGCGGTGGATGGAAATCAGGAGAGTAATATTTCTGGTTATGTGTGTTACAGGGGTGTTACAGGGTGCAGCTAACGGACTGAATCATGGCTCAGTTTCCCACGCCCTTTGGAGGTGAGTGCCATTACACACCCAGAACGGTGTGGGTGTATGTTTGCGAGAGTGTGTATGATTTAATGCATCCTAAGTTAAGTTCATCTAAGGTGTGTGTGTGTGTGTGTGTGTGTGTGTGTGTGTGTGTGTGTGTGTCTGATAGGGGGGCTGGACACGTGGGTTATCTCTGTGGACGAGAGAGCCAAACATGATCAACAGTTCCATAGCCTGACCCCCACACCTGCTGGCTTCATCACAGGTTTGTACTTGTGTGTGTGTATATACACACACACACACACACAGGGTTTGCAGTACAGGTCAAGAGCCTCAGTTAATATTCACAGCAAACATCAGAATGAGTAAATATGTGATCTCAGCGTGGTTGTTGCTGCCAGAAACTGCTGAACAGTTGAAGACTGAACTGTCCAGCTGTCTTCAACTGTCCAGTTTGGGTGAGCCTGTACCCACTGTAGCCTCAGATTCCTGTTCTTGGCTGACAGGAGTGGAACCTGATGTGGTCCTCCGCTGTTGATTCAGTGTGTTGTGTCTTCTGAGATGCTTTCCTGCTCATCACAGTTGTCTGAGTTACAGTATCCTTCCGGTCAGCTATTCTGGCCATTCTCCTCTGACTTCTCTCAACAACAAGGCGTCACAGCACTGCTGGTCACTGGAATTTTTTTATTTTTATTTTTTTATTTATTTATTTTTTTAAAGAGACTAGTTGTGTGTGAAAATCACAGGAGATCAACAGTTTCTGAAATCCTTGAACCAGCCCATCTGGCACCAGCAACCATAGAACAGTCAAAGTCACTGAGATCACATATTTTCCCCATTTTGATGTTTGATGTGAACATTAACTGAAACTCTTGACCTGTATCTGCAAGATTTCACGCATTGCGCTGCTGCCACACGATCGGGTGATTTGGATAATGAGCAGGTAAAAAAGGCTCGTAATAAAGTGGTTAGTGAGTGAATAAATGTATTTCACTAAATTTGTCATAGATCAAACTGCAAAAGCCTTGTAAATTGAAAGTGCACCATTGTAAATTTGTACATTTAAATAAATAAATAAGTTAAGAATATATTTGTGACCCAAAGTTGATGTAAGAAGTTATTGGTGTTAAAAGCAAACACTCCTTAGCAAAACCAAGTCCATTTATTAAAGCAGTCAGTAAAGTTCCTCCTGAAGTATCTCCCTAACATCATTTCACTGCTTGTCCCTTTAATTTATCAGTTTTCCCGCTCATGATAAAAATGAACATCCTGGCTGTTAATCTGTCAAGAACACACAGCTTCCTGTTCATCAGTACACAGAGCCCTTATGTTCTGATCTGGGACCAACTTCCTTTTTTGCCAAATCCTAGTAACTCCCTGGTCTTATAGGAAAATGGGGTCTTGGGTCAGCTCATCTTTCCTGTTTTCTGTTTTAAGTACCAGTGCACATGTGCAAAATGTTATGTAAAACAATATGCAAATTCAGGCCACATTTTGAAATAGTGTTAGTGGACACTGATAGAGTACTTGAAGACAAGCTTTCTAGTTTAAGAGAAGGTCACTGACTGAACTATCCAGATTGATTTTATTCATTTATTAATGAATTGGATCCGATTGACCGTTCATGGATAATCCATGATACTGCACAAACATTGCAGGTTTCCAGCTAGGGGGTGACTATTTAAAATCTAAAAAGTACCGTTTGTAATATGAAGTATTCTAAATTAATACCCATATTAATCCAAAAATATATTTGGAAGAACTATTTAAAAAGAAACATTTTCCCAATTTTAATTAAGTAATTATTATTTAGTCTTATTTAGGCTAATTCCCATCATATTTAGGCTTATTCCCATCATACGACAGCTACCAATCCAGGAGGGAGACACGTGAAGTCAGCCAACCGCCTCTTTTCAAGCTGCTGCTCATGCTGTCACAGGGTGGCACAGCACATTCAGAGGAAAGCGCTATCCGCCCTCTTCTGCATGCATGAGCTCACAGATGCCCATGATTGGCTATGGCATCGCTGTGATTGACAGGGGATAAAGACAATGCTACCCCCCCTGCCCTGAGAGCATGGTCACTTTTGCTCTCTTGGCTCTGGCATCGTCAGGATTTGAACTCGTGCTCTCCAGACGATAGGGTGGGCGCTTTTTTTGGGAGCCTGAAAACTATTTTTAATATTGCCTTGCAGTGCATGTGGCTAATTTCTTTTTCAGATTTTATTTATTTTCCCAGCCCAGAAATGATCTTCGCTCAAATCTCTGCCCTTTTCCCATAAAAGGCAGCAGACCAAGCCATAGTTTCAGCAGAGATGGCAGGGTCAGTCGGGGGAAGGGAGGTGTTTATAATTTAATTTTTTTCATGGCAGTTGCATTCGCCTGACAGCCAGCAGATGGCTCTAAAACTGATAAATAGTTCCTTTAAAATTTAGCAGTTTTTAACTGTTCGGATTTAATTACAGCTGAAATAAAAGGTGTTGGTTAGTTTTTTGGTTTTTTTCCCCCCCTTTTTAATCTGCAAGAACATATTCGTGTATGTACTTCTGCTTGTAGCATAGTAATTCCATTTCCACTAATTATCACCACTTCCATGGTTACAATAACTGGCTCACTGCCAACTCATTTTTTTCTAATTAAAAGACAAGCGGTACTGTAATTACATTGAGTCTCACATTATATGATGATGATAGTAGATTTTTGGAGTAAGCACTGCTAACTGAGCAGATTTTAGCTGAAGTAGAGGTTGTTGACCTGACGGTGATCCCCAGTGCAGGATAGATCTTCTTTGTGTTGTCTGGAGAGCTGCTGTATGGCTGCCGGCCCACACTCAGCCACGCCGAGAGAGGGGAGAGGCTGGTTTTAGCTTTTGGAGGAATATAAAGGCGCTCTCTGTGTACTCGTGCGGGAAAGAGCAGACAGACAGAGGTCAAGGACACATCCTGTTGCAGTGGGATGGAGAGTTTGTCTGTCTGTGTGTCATGACCATGTGCTCACAAATACACACCCAGTTCATTCATCTTCGTTTTACAAGTATTATTGTCACGGCAGAAAACAGCACTTCTCCCTTCATACTCATGCATGCACACACTTGAGCTCCTGTGTATTATGTTTATGTGTGATGTGACGATTTCTCGCACATGATTGGAGTTTTTGCATCGGAGTTTTGATCAGGAACTGACCCTCAGCACACTCGACTCATAGCTGTGAAGAAGCAAAAAGTCGCTTTGTCCTGCCTGCTCAGACGTTTCCCTTCTGTTTGTCTTCCCTTCATCATAAATATGAAACGTATAAATCTTTATTCAACAGCGCTGGCCGAAAGGTGCTTTCTGTAACAGCAGCTTGGACAGTAGTGCTGACGTACAAGGCAAATCACAGGTTTACATTAGTGTGCTTGTTTTAATGCGTTATTGTTTCCATAGCAACTCATTCATTGCCCAAAATAATTAAAGTTTAATAATAAACAGATTTAAAAATTTAACAGAAAATGTGCAATCATGGACATGATGACCTTTTCTGTGAGGAGACAATTATTTAATATTTTTGGAAGGAGTCTCCAGTTACAGACTGAATGCACAACATTTATATGTAACTCAAAAGTATGCTGTGTAAATAATAAAATCATAATCATTAGCAAGTTGCTGTGGTATAAGAGGAATAAAACATAGTTTATAGGTAACTGTAACTCTGCTTCACATCGGGCTGCATTACACCACCGCATCGTTGATTATTTTCCTATAACTGTGCACAGCAGTAACATTTCTGAGATAAAGTGGCGTAATAGATCGTTAACTGGAAGCGTAGGAGTTGAACACAGGCACAGTAACACTGGAAACAAGACACAATTTCCGAAACGAAACAGCAACATTTCCTTTAAATTTGTTGATATATTACTGAGAAATTGTACAAGACATAAAATCGCCTTAATATTTAAAGTACAACATTTTACTAATGTTATTTTTACATTAATGTTATATATATGGGCGCTATATAGGCGTATGCAAATAATTTGCTAAGTGTAATTATAGTGTAACTTTAGTTGTACAAAGAGGTTTAAGAATAAGGGATTTACAAACTCATCTGAGAAAAATGTTAATTTTCCGTAAGAACTAATATGTGCTACCTGGCTAAATTCTTATTTTCATATTTCCCAGTTGCTTAGCAACAGTGTTGCCCCGACTTTTCCTCTTATGTCAAAAACTATTTCACGCATACTGTAAACCCCGAAGTTTAATTCTTCAGAGTTGTGGAACATTTACTCTGAATCGTGAATCATTTTTTGGAACTCTGGGACACTTTCTCACATCTAGTGAAAAAGACCAAGACCTTGAATGAATACACAACTGAAAAGAAGCAGGCTTGTGGTTATACAAGCTCTGGTGGGTGGATAGCTTGATTCATAGCCTGCTTGTAATGCCAAGGCACTTTTATATCAATGTAGAAACCGTGTGTGGTTATATAACTTTCTACACTTCACATCATAATTGAGCTTAAAAGCTGTGGTGGCACTTTCTGGCTTAAAGCTTTTATGTTTCTCTTTTTTTTTTTTTTTTTTTTATCACATGCTTATATTGTTCTGACCTTAGTACCATGTTCTGGATAACTGTATTTATGCTGAGCTTTGCTCTCTGTGTTCTTGTAATAAATGCTATAACCTTCAGTTTGTGTCTTTGTAGGTGACCAGGCCAAGAATTTTTTCCTGCAGTCAGGCTTACCTGCCCCTGTTCTGGCCCAGATATGGTACGTGTTCAGACAGTCTCTTCAAACTACTTGGACAGCCATTATTTCAATACAGTCATTGATCTGTATTATATGTAACTTCATTTTGGCCTGTAATACCTGTCTTTGCCCTTAAAGCCTCTAACTCCTCTGTTGTTTTTATGGATGAAGGGTCTGTAAAAATTCTGATGTAGTTCTTTGTAACACAGTTCTTATCTTGACACTTCTTAATAGAGTTTGCACATCTTCAGTCTTCTTCATTATCGGTTTACTGATAAATGAATATTGAAAGCAGCCATAAGCCAGTTTTGCTAAATGCTCTTCTGTACCTCAGGGCTCTAGCCGATATGAACAACGATGGCAAGATGGATATGCACGAGTTCTCCATCGCCATGAAGCTAATCAAGTTGAAGCTGCAGGGCCACCCGCTGCCCCCGACCCTGCCCCCTTCCATGAAGCAGCCGCCTCTCTCTTTACCTCCTCCAGCTCCTTTTGGTAACAGCATGCTAAAGAGATGAGTCATTACCATCTTAACTGATGAATAATTTAGCTTAATGACTTGTGATACTCTGTGCATGATTTATAAGCGGTGCAGTATTAAAAACGGTCCTGCTTTCAACATGTAGCACATTTTCCAGGCTAAATATGGTTCCTTGTGTGGTTTAATGTGGGTATTTGAGGTGTTTGGCTACTATTTTAAGACACGGTAACTCGGCAGATGTTTCAAAGGTGCAGTTTGTATTTTTAAAAAGTGTTCCTAGACCTGTAGTAGTAACATAATTTTTCAAGAGAAGGCTTGTTAATGTTTTTATTGGAATTGCTATTCAGCTGAGACTTGTCTGTGGACTTTGCTGTTCTTAGGAATGCCCAGTATCGGCCCCATGACAGGTTTACCAGCAGTGCCACCCATGCCCCTCCCACCTCTTCCTCCTGGGGTGCCCGGGATGGGCATGTCACCCCCACTGGTGTCGTCCGTGACTCCTCCTGTACCTCCTATGGCCAATGGAGCCCCTTCGATGATGCAGCCCATATCAGGCTTTTCACACCCAGGTGAGAGGCTGTTGTGGAAAACTTTATCATGATGTATTGCTAGCTAGTCCATTGCAAACATCTATTCATTATTAGCAACATTAGTTTTTTTTTTTTTTGGATGAAGTATTCCTCTTATGATTTTTTTGTTTCTCTTTCCACTGTTGTCTCAGCCACAGCTGTCAACAAAAGCTCTTCTTTCAGCCGCTCCAGTGCCAAACTTCCCAAAGGCCAGTCTTTTGAGATACCCAGGTGAGCCTCCTTTCAACATGTGGGTGAACACACACGCTTGCAAACATCCTCTGAATCCTCTATGCTCTCTTTTTAGTGCTCCTGCTGCCCCTGCACCCACTGATTGGGCCGTGCCCCAGTCGTCACGGCTAAAGTATCGCCAACTCTTCAACAGCCATGACAAGATGATGAGCGGCCATCTTACAGGTACCACACGGCCAGTGGTTTTGTTGCCTTCAGTTTGAACGGTCCATGTTATGAAAGAGTCATGTTGTGAAATGATGAATGGAATGCTAAGATTCTGCCGTTTTCCTAAGTAACTTGCTATGCGGTTAACTAAACGTGAAAGTCTCTTTGCTGTGTGTGTAACTGCTCCAACTACAGCCCTTCTGATGAGTCAGTGATGTGAGGAGGATCCTGAACACACCAGAGTCAGCATTTGTCAGGCTCTCTCTTCATTTCTCTCTCTCTCTCTCTCTCTCTCTCTCTCTCTCTCCTCTTCTCAGGACCACAGGCTAGAACTATTCTCATGCAGTCCAGTCTACCACAGGCCCAGCTGGCTACCATTTGGTGAGGGGGAATTACAATGCATTGCTCTTCCTTTCTCGGAAATATTTGAAGGACTATATATAGAGTAGACCTCCATTATATTACATATTGTAATGTCAGTTGCACTGCACACTCATGTTGACTTTATGAATCACTAACTTAATCTACATTAAAGGATTATGTAAGAACATTAAACCACTTGAAGGCCTGTGGGGAAAATTGATGAATGCTTTTTTTCCAGAGTAAACTACTGACATAATGTCTATTCTGAGATAATTTAGTTACAAAATGAATTTAGTCAAGGTCAAGGGTGGCACAGCTTGCTGGTTTATATATACTCACCCCTTCTTTTTTTAGTCAGAGTTAACAGCTAAGTAGCATATCACCAGGCTTCTAACATTAGCCAGAGTCCTCAGGTAATAGGCAAGGCACATGTAAATGATAGTGTCCTACCTGTGTCTAAATGTTGTTTGTTCTGCAATTTATCCACCATGATAGACTCCAGCTTTTGCGGTCAGCACAGCAGCTGTTTTTTTTTTGTTTGTTTGTTTTTTGTGTGTCTGTGTCTGTTCTTCATCTGCAGTCATTCATCTGCATTTTTTCCTCTGTTGATGATGCTACTACATTATCTTTAAACAATAAAATTACATACTGCAGCTTTAAAAACAAAAAGGGCAAAATGGTTATATATTAGTGTATGTAAATTAACTTTTTTTAACACTTAATTTTGTACCCTGACTGTGTGGTTGCTGTAGGAACCTATCGGACATTGACCAGGATGGAAAGCTCACAGCTGAGGAGTTTATTTTGGCTATGCACTTGATTGACATGGCCATGTCTGGCCTGCCCCTCCCACCTCTGCTGTCACCTGAACTTCTTCCCCCAACCTTCAGGTCAGCGTCATCACCTGAAAGGAACACATCATTTTACATGTAAATTACAAATTTAGACATCTTTCTCTATATGTCTTCCTTTAGACAAACAATATGGTTAGAATTAAAATCTGAGAATGAATATTTAACAAAAACACTATCTGTAGTGGTCCCTTGGTTGATATTTTTTAGGTTATTGTGGTCTGTAGGTTATGCAAATCTATAAAATAAGTATTTGTTTGATTTATTATGATGTTAGCGATGTGACGTTATTTTAATTGGTGTGTGTGTGTGGGTAGGAGGGTGCGTTCTGGAAGTGGTGTCAGTACGACCAGCATACACCCTACAGATCAGCGAGTCCAGGAGGAGTCTGCAGAAGAAGAAGAGAAAGAGCCAGAGAAAAAGCTTCCAGGTCATCACCTGTCCTTTCAAACATACAGGGTCGCATGTCTCTATATGACCTGCTGCATGTTAATAATAGCATAACTTTAACAAGACAATATGGGGAGAAAGGGGTGGAGTTTGGATGACAGAGCGGACATGACGGCAGGTGCATATCATGCATATTTTTAGAAGGTAAAAGTGTACAGATGTTTCAGTGTCGTTTTTGGTGTTGATATTTAAATGACACATGCAGAGATACTTTAAGGTTAAGCAATATGAACATTACAGTTCATCCAAAAAAAAAAAAAGTCATGGTCTTCCTAAACCACTTTCCCATTGCTCTCTTCTCTACAGTCACCTTTGAGGACAAGAAGCGGGAGAACTTTGAGCGGGGCAACCTGGAGCTGGAGAAGCGGCGACAGGCCCTGCTGGAGCAGCAGCGTAAGGAGCAGGAGCGTCTAGCGGCTCTCGAGCGGGAGGAGCAGGAGCGGAAGGAGCGAGAACGCCAGGAGCAGGAGCGGCGTCGACAACAGGAGCTCGAGAA
This sequence comes from Pangasius sanitwongsei, assembly GCA_037576675.1. Taxonomy (NCBI): domain Eukaryota; kingdom Metazoa; phylum Chordata; class Actinopteri; order Siluriformes; family Pangasiidae; genus Pangasius; species Pangasius sanitwongsei. The sequence continues at coordinate 9,706,762 of CM075028.1, forward strand.
GCAGCTGGAAAAGCAGCGAGAGCTGGAGAGACAGCGTGAAGAGGAGCGGCGCAAGGAGATCGAGAGGAGAGAGGTGAGCAGTGCGTACTGTGTGTACAGTAGCTGGGCAGAAGGGAAGTAGGTCTGGTAGAAAAGAGGGAGTCACAGTAGTTTTCTGCTTTAGGGTGATTCTTGTTCATTCTTTCTGATGCTGTTCCTCTTGGCAGGTTAAAGAAATACCCGGACAAATAAGCTCCAAGGATCAGTATGTGTAAAAATATTCCGGTAATGCTTCAGGGTCCTTGTATTCATGGACTGATTAGGCAGAAAATGAACATGACTTCCTATTTTCTTAAATAAGAACAGTACTGAAACAGTAGATGACAGCATACTGTGAGAAACAAAAACTAATTACCTATTCATTTGTTAGTCTTGAGAACTTTGTGCCAATATTGAACTATTTTTACGATTACACTGTACTTTCCTGCATTCCTGCAGTGGTTATGGCATATTTTCTTAAGAGGTGTCAGAAAGCACTGTGTCTCCAGTGGCACGACTTTCACATGTATCCATGCACGGTCAGACTGAAACTAAGGTCCTTCCCTCAGTAAGAGTAATCACATCCCTGAAAGAATCAGTCACACAGACGTACTATTGTAAGTGGGTTTTGAGTAAACAGGTTGTCAGTTCTGCTCTCAGAAGAGAGGAAACGAGTCACTTCATGTCTGTGGTATTCATACAGCCAACAGAGATGCACTTGATAAACATTAGGTTAAAAACAAAAGATTGCCGTACTCCCTATCATGAGCTCAATGCAGTTGCTTTTGTATGTGTAGGCCGCAAAGCGGGAACTGGAGCGGCAGCGGCAGCTGGAGTGGGAGAGGAACCGCAGACAGGAGCTACTGACCCAGAGAAACCGGGAACAGGAGAACATAGTCCTGCTCAAAGCGCGCAAGAAAACCCTGGAGTTTGAACTGGAGGCTTTGGTAATGACGCACACAAACCCTTACACACACACACACCTTTAATTGATTTAAAAGTGTGTGTAAGGGTTAATTGATTCTCATTCTGTATTCTTTTGAAGGTTTGGATCAGAGGGAATGTTGAATGATGTTTTCATCTTTTCATTCTCTCTCTCTCTCTCTCTCTGTCTCTTTAGAATGATAAGAAGTCACAGCTGGAAGGGAAGCTGCAGGATATCCGTTTCCGTCTGTCCACTCAGAGGCAGGAGATTGAGAGCACTAATAAGACGCGGGAGCTCCGTATCGCTGAGATCACCACACTGCAGCAGCAGCTCCAGGTACCTCACTCCGCCCAGGCCTCCAGCTTACTGTGCACACTACACTGCAGGCATTCACCGTGGTGTTGTTTTTACCGATTTGGTTTCAGTTTTGTGTCTGTTAGTAATGCACTTTTATGTATTTTTATTTTTTTTTCTTTCATGCTGCCAGACTGAGGCTTCAGAATTTCAATCCTATTGATTTCGATCTCTGCATGCTGGTTATGCTCTTTCCTCAACTACCCTCATTCACATATTCATGTTTCCTTTCTTTATGTCCTTTTCCTTTTTTTTCCTTTCTTCTGTTTCCTCCCCATCTCTCTGTGTAGGAGTCTCAGCAATGGCTGGGGAGGCTGATTCCTGATAAACAGTGTCTGAATGATCAGCTGAAGCAGGTGCAGCAGAACAGCCTACATAGTAAGATCATTTAATTCCTCTTAATGTCTCACAGGCATCGCTGTCTGCTCTTACAGCTTGAAAAGTTCATAGTTAATAGACTGATATCTGACCTATTGAAAACTATGAGTTCAATTAGGCATAAGACCATAAAAGCTTAGCTGCAAACGAGCCTGAATGTGGCAAGTGATTATTGTAAACGCTTAGTAGCAGAATTCCAGTAGAGTTATTTGTCGTAACAGTGTATGTGTGGGTGTTCTAGGGGACTCGCTGTCCAACCTGCAGAAGGCTGTGGAGATGAAGGAGGCGACCAGACAGCAACTTCGCGAGCAGCTGGAAGCCGTGGAGAAAGAGACGCGCTCCAAACTGCTGGAGATAGATGCATTTAATGCACAGCTGAAGGTACACAACAAACGCACACATATTTACAAAAATGTACAGATACCTGAATGGAGACAGATAGGCCTCCAAGATTACACAGAACAGAGTGTAGGTGTATTCCTTACATTCTTTATTCTCTATTCCTCTGTTAATGCAGATGTGTGTGGGAGAGACTAAGGGATGAGTAATTATGCAGCATTTTGAGAGATTGTCTATACAGGATTCTGACTTGGGACATTCTTCACTAATTAGAAATGTAGGCCTCCTCAGAAAAATGTTCAGCTCAAAAATTTATAGCATTTCTCATGCCAGAGTGAAGACTCTAACCCTGCGTCCACGCTAGAAAGTGACAGGTCGCAGAAGTTGCCGTTTTGTTTTTTTTGCAGGTATTTAGTAATGTGTACTGTGAACATGACCTTTTTGTTGTTTTAATAAATTTTTAGTAACCAAATTGTTTGGGTTGCTGTATTATAGTTATCATTAAATGTCATCTATCTAATCATGTATAATTCTGCTTAAGCTATACTGTATGTTGGGAGGAAAAACCTAAGACATATTTTTCCTTGTTTTCATTTGGCGACGATGAAGCTTGCGGAATTTCTGATTTTACCTGCCATGGAAAGAGGGCTGCAGTAGCATTTCTAACTTTATCCTCCATGTTTCTTAATACAAGCTTTATTGAAATTGACATTCATAGAAATGAAGCTTAGGTAGGAACTAAAAGTTCTGACAACTGCTCACGGCAAGTAATTCACTGCAGATACTTGGATTATGGCTTCGTTTGCATAAAATTGATAATCTCTGTGTGATTTGTTACTTTTTACTGGCTTCTGTAGAGAATGAATGATCGTTCATGTCACTTTCTAGTGTGAACGTAGAGTAGGAAAGCTCACGTAGGGTGAAAAATTTAACCCTCGTATTCCTCTTACTCTATTTCACTGTTGCTCATTCTTTCTTGCTTCTTGGTCATCATCATCCTCCTCCTCCTCATCCTACGCTCATCCCGGCCTTATGCCGCCCACCCTTACCCTGACTCGCCTTTATTATCCTGCCATGGTGGTACAGTCCTTGGGCTTGTTCTATCAGGTCCACACTGTCCGGATAGAGCGCCTTCGACTGGAACTACTTCTTCAGGAGCAGAGAGGGCGACAGGTAGACAACCAGAACCGCTGCTACCCCAACCCCAAAAACTAGCATCACCAAACTGTGCCCCAACCTCACCCCTTACTCACCGCACTGTGCTGTCCGCTGCCCTCTACAGAACGGGTTGCAGTGCTGCATTGTCTCAGCATTCCTTGCTATGAGCCCTACTAAGCTAGTAATTTTACTGATCATCATCATCAGTGAAATCGAAAGCCCATGGTGCACAATAACCAAGAATATAAAAGATGAGCACATTTGGGGTGCCTTAGCAGAGCTTCACTAAGCCAAATTATCACTTTATATTGGATTAAAATGAATAATCACCAGTGACCTTACTCACTGTCCAGAGGTTTAGCATTTTTTTTGCATTAAAATTTGAGATTACAGAAATGTTAACCTTTTTATCTCTGAGCCTTTGATTATTTTTTTTGGGTGGCTGTGTGTCTATTACAGTCAGGGGGCTTGATGGACGAGGTGCTGCTGGACTGCCTTGCGGCTCTACTGTTTGAACCGTTTACAATTTTCCCTTTAGCAGTTGAGCTGCAGAAATATAAACAACTCCCTAACCTTTGCCTTAGACATCCCACACACTGTTCTCCTCTCTTGTGTCTTCTTGCACCTCCCCCTCCCAATTCCTGGAGAAAGTGCTATGCACATGCTGTGCCATTCTTTGTGTTTTACTGAGATACAGTCGGCTCCAAAATGATTGACATTGTCCAAGCGAATGGGCGCGAATAATTCAAATAAAAAAATTACACATAATAATTAAACATTTTCCCTCGAACAATTGGATATTATCAGCATGTTTAGGGACAAGACAAAGCACCTGATGCCTACTGTAAAATGGTGGTGGGTCATTAATGCTTTGGGGCTGTTTGTTGGTCGTATAAATTCTAAGCCCCAAACCCTGTTGCCTCTGCCAGGAGGTTAAGACTTGACTGTAAATGGATCTTTCAGCAAGACAGTGATTCCAAACCTCGATCTATATCAACACAAATTGTTGTGAGACACAAAACTTTAAGCTACACCTTATATTAAAAAAAAATTAGAATACAGTGAATGGACAGTGTGTGTATGTATGTTTTATAATATATAGGGAATGATAACATATAGGGAATAAACTATAAAAAGTAGAGTTTGACATTTGACATGGGATGTCAAATTAAAATCTCATATTTTCAGATATGAACAATGTGCATTATATGAACACAAACTTAGTGCACTTGTGCCTATTCTTTTAAACTTTCAGACAGGTGCAGAGAAGTGTGGGGTAACAGAGTTGAAGGTAGTGTCCTCTAAAATGTCCTCTGAGAATGTAGGCTGCATTCCTCAGCCCTGTTCAAAACACCCAACCTCGGCTGCAACTTAGACTTTAGGATGCAACTAACGTTTGCAGCAGCCTTATGCATGAACCTGGTTGTCATTGGCTTTAGTTGTTTTTTTGCCTTTTCATTTCCTGTTTTCAATTAAGTTGCACTGATACAGATCATGGGTTTTTAGAGTGTTGTTTTGATTCTGCCTAGTGTGACTTGGAGGCCTTTTCGCTTAAACTGTAGATTTTTTTTTTTTTTTTTTTTTTTTTTTTTTTTTTTTTTTTTTTTTTTTTTTTTTTAAGAAGCTCGTACTTCCAGAACAATATCCAGCAATTTACTTTGGTTATTTGAAAACATTATAGCATTTTGTGGGGACAAAATATGCAGTATTTTTTTCTATAACCCACAAAAATGGTAGATAAACTAAACACTGAATATTTCAGCAGAATTATAGCTATGTAGATGAACGCAGTAAAATTGAAAAGTCAAGATAAATCTAATGTGTTTGAAATTTAGTGCATGTATTTTTATGACAAATCTGGTTCATGAGTTCTAACCAATCACTCTCTGTGGCACAGGCTGTGTGTGTGTGAGTGTGTGCGCACGCATGCATGTTTGGTTTAACATCAAAACCTCTTATTTTCTAACCTCAATGGCCATTATTAAAGTGTCTGTGATTTTATTTCTGTGAGCTTGCTTATGTGTGGAATTATTTTAATTAACAAGAATACTCTACAGAAGCTCTATTATGTAGTATAGTGTTATAAGGATTATATGTTCCATGCAAGAGTATTTAAAAAAGCTGAAAAGCTAAATATTGAAAATGTCACCCAGAATATTTTGGGAACGGATGCAGCAACAGGTCTTGGCTAAGACAGTCATAACTGCTAAATAGGTAGCAGTTTTTAGAAAGGAATTACCCTAGGTGCAACCACAACTATGGGAAAATGTTAGGAAACAAGAACTTTTCCTTGTTGTTTGGTGAAATATTGATGGTTTCTTAAAGTTAAGGGGTCAAAGTATGTTATAGACAGAAAAAAAAAATTTTTTTTGCCAGAATTCAGTCACAGCGACATCCAATGGGTTTTCCCAGGCCGCCACGCAAATATGATATACTGAATAGCTAATGTTCAAAGTAGTTACCATAGAAATGCTCTTGTCCTGTGGTGTTCTTAAATTTACGCCTGATACAACTGACTCAACTTACGACCAGACAAAAGGCCCATTAGTGTCTCTTGGTCTTGACCGATATAATCTACTTCCCTCAAATTCTTAAGTACAGAACTGTGATTGGCATGTGGCGAAAAACCTGAGCTATATTCAGCGACATTGTGTATCACTTCTTACAGTGACAGAAACAGAGAATGAGCTGTAGTGTAAAAAGCACTAATACATATCAGGTAAAGGGGTTAGTGAATAATTTAAAGGGATCTGAATGACCAGTGCCTGCAGGGTCCAGTTGCAGATATGTTAAGTTTGCTTGTTTGTGTTAGAGAGAAGAAACCTCCCAGTGGCTCCTTGCACTCCACTTTACCTCTTTCTGCTATACCATTGTGATTTTGCAGGAGCTCAGGGAGATCCACAACAAGCAGCAGCGGCTAAAGCAAAAGGAGTTGCAGCCTCCACTGGACGCCAGACCTGCAGAGCTGCAGGAGAGGTGTGTGTGTGTGTGTGTGCGCGCGTGTGTGTGTGTGTGCGCGCGTGTGTGTGTGTGTGCGCGCGTGTGTGTGCGCGTGCGCGTGCGAGTACTTGGGTCACTAATCTTGTGAGGTTCTCACTAGTTTAGTAAATTATACAACCTTAGAAGTGCGCTTTATGTTTTTGCATTACACTGCATTCAGGCCTGTTGGTAACAGCAGACCCTGTCGCCACTTTCTGCTCCTCCAGACTTTTGGGTTCTGATGACAGCGTGTCTCCTGCCTGGCGGGACTCTACATTAGCGAAGGACCCCACACCACCAGCCTCCGAACCCTGGGTCAGCCACCTGGGAGAGGAAGAGAGCCAAAGCTCTAGAGGAGATGTGCCGGACAAATTGTCCAAGCTGTTCCTGCAGCAGCCAGAGCCAAACAAACAGCTGGGGCAGTCACCTTGGCCCACAGGAGGTGAGGAGAGCACAGCAAGGGCAGATTATATGTTTATGATTGGGTGTTAAGGTTGATCTTATTTTTTTTAACTTTAATGGATGGGTGCATGGGGTAGATGAATTATAAGTTGGGATGGATGAATATACAGATTGGTTGGATGGATTAGTGGTCAGAGGAGAAAATAAATAGAATGTTGGGATGAGTGGATGAATAATTTAGCTGAAATACTGATTTATTTGTTGGCTGAATGGAAATGAAATTCTGAAATGAAAGAGTAAATAAAATGTGATGGATGAATGAAGTGGATGCATGGATGAAGGGAATGTCGAGATAGATGAATGAGTGGAATATTGTGATGGATGGATGAATGAATAGAATGTTGAAATGGAAGGATGAATGGATTTTGGAATGGGTGGATCGATGGATAAATGAACGGAATGTTGGGATGGATTAAATGTTGTGATAGACCGAGCAGGCTTTGAAGCCTAATTGATGGATGAAATGTTGATTAAATGAATGGAATGTTTGTAGAGACAGATGGATGGATGTTGAATGGATAAATGACTGTTGGACAGATGGATAGATGGATCGATAGATGGATGAAAGGATTGTGTGTATGCATGGAATGCTGGGTTGGATGAATGGGTGGAATGGTATGATGGACAGATAGAATATTGGGATAGATAGATGGATGAAAGAATGCGTTGTTGTGATAGATGAATGAGTGAAAGAATGGAATATTGAAATGGAAGGATGAATGAATTTTTGTAATGGATGGATTGGTTGATGGATGAATGTACAGAATAGGGAGGGATGGATGGATGAAATGTTGGGATGGACCAAGCAGGCTGAGAACGTGTGTAAAAAAATTTTATTTTTTTATTTTTTTTAACTTATGGTATGGACGGGCGGGCGGAGAGATGGATGGATTGTTTGAATGGATGTAATCTTAAAGTGGATGGACATATGGGTATATAGAATGTTTGAGGTGATAGGTGAATGGAGGGATGGTGAGATAAATGGATGGCTGGATGGATGAAAGCATTTTTTGAATGGATAAAATTATTGAGATGGATGGTCAGATAGATGAAATGTTGGGATGATCAGTGGTCAATGGAATGTTCAGAGCTGCAGATGGCATGCTGGAATGGACAGATAGAGTGGTGGGATGGGCAGATGGAGGGATGAATCAATGGAAGGTTGACATAAATGGATAAATGGTGGGATTCATACATAGAGAGATGAATGATGAGTGAAACAGAAACTTGTATGTTCGAGACCGTGTCCTAATGCATATTACACAATCTGTGACCTAATGACAGATCTTTTCACTGAATGATCCATCTTCTGTGTGTGTGTGTGTGTGTGTGTGTGTGTGTGTGTGTGTGTGTGTGTGTGTTTCAGATAAGGTGTCCATGACTGGTTTTAACCAGGAGAAGGTAAGAGTGGTGTACTACAGAGCACTTTACCCTTTCGAGGCCCGCAGTCATGATGAGATCAGCATCCAGCCTGGAGACATAGTCCTGGTAAGTAAATGATGCAGTGTTCGTGATCAGCGATGACCACTGCAATGACCACAACTGCCATTTTTAAAAATTTATCTACGTATTTTATTATTTTGGGGGCCATATCTCTAACCTCAACTTTAAAGGAATAGTATGGGGGAAAAAATCAAATGGCTACATTGTGGGTAGGTGGGATTTTTTTTCCAGTAAAAGCATACCTGTGTTTATGGGGATTAACGTTTGACCTCTCTCTTGTATCTGTGCTCCCTCTTGGTGAAGGTGAAAGGGGAGTGGGTAAGTCCTGGTCAACTGCTCCCCCTCTCCACCAGTTTCCATCTTTTATTTCCACTCTGCCATGCCTCAACTCAAACCATCACCTCCATCTTTTTTTTCATAAAGCAAAATTCATCACTGCTGTTCACAGAAAAATATATATATACATATATAAACATCAACGACAACTGGGTTTTCTTTTGACACAGACTATTTAAAACACTTTCCTAATCAGTTCTTCATTGATTGCATGGCAGAGTAGTGGTGTTTGTGTCTGTCATCGTTGTATTATTATAATTTTTTATGTATTATTTTATCGACATCATCAGAACTGTGCAGTGCTGTTCTGAAAGCACTGTGCGTGCATGTGTGTCATTGCATTGGCTTTTTATCCGCTGACTCAAAAGTTGAACCATTAGGCTTGTGCGATATAATGAAGACATGATATTTTGAAAACAGCTGCCTAAACGTTGGACACATACTGATATGAAAGTGTCATTATCCATGAGGAAAATAATGTGATGGAAACCTACTCTGTTCACGTCAAAAGGGTATTGTAGTATTGCTTGTTTGTCAGTGTTAGCATCAATATAATATTAAAAAGATAAAAATTTTTTTTGAAAAGATACTCAATACAACGAAAGCTGTTAAGCGAGCTATAAATTTTGCTTTAATGATCAAATGTATACACAGCAGTGAACATTTGCCTTCACTGAAGGAAGACGCTTTGCATTTTGAAATCAAAGATTCCCTCTTTAAAGTGTAATTGTATTACATTATCATTATTTTCAACATTATGTCATACTGTGATTAGTACCGGAGGTCATATTTGTTTGATTGATGCTTTGGAAGTCAACAGGTGAAGCCATTGCTATAAGACGTCCAGGTCTTGTATTTGTGGACGGTTATACAATGACATTCAACAGTGCCACTTTGTCCCCTATTTTTTTATTTATTTTTTTTTATAGGTCTGTTTTTGTTTTTAGACATTAAAAATGGCTAATTGAAAATATTTGATAAATCAGAATCAGGGAAAAATGACTATCGCACAAGCCTGTATGACCATGCGTCGTGGCTGCAACTGTGACGCTGGACTCATTCGTTATTAGCTTCCTGATCGTCTGTAAGAGACATACCTTTAGCCCAGGACTGCTGTTCAGTTCAACTTAAGTTACAAAAGCTAATTTTAGCCTATTGACCTGATGGTAATTTTAGTAAAGTTGTGAATCGTCACATTTTTTGTAACCTGTCTCTCAGGTGGACGAATCTCAGACGGGCGAACCTGGCTGGTTAGGAGGAGAGATCAAAGGAAAGACCGGCTGGTTTCCTGCTAACTATGCAGAGAAGATTCCAGAATCCGAAGTCCCTCTCAGTCTGAGAGCCAGTGCCTTCGCCTCCAAGCTGAGTACACAGATCACCCCCACCCCCACCTCAACCACGCCCACAGCCATGCAGCCTGTCACCACAGAGACAGTGGCGGCTGCTCCGCCCCCTACAGCTCCAGCTGCTCCAGCTGCTGCCTCCTCGTCTTCATCTGCTTCTAGTAACTGGGCAGATTTCAGCACTACGTGAGCTTGCACTGCTATTTCGAAAAAATAATTGAATCACTAATACATATCACTTTGTATTAGTGTTGTACATGATCATTTAGAGTTCCTCCCATGTTGTCCTATAGATGGCCAACGAACTCTGTGGTGGAGAAGCAGGATGCTGATGGTTGGGAGGCTTGGCCAACCCAACCAACACAGCCCTCTCTTTCTGTACCAACTGGAGGGCAAGGCCGACAACGCTCAGCCTTCACTCCTGCCACTCTCTCTGGCTCCTCCCCCTCACCTGTGCTCGGACAGGTCGGATTTGACATTCCGCTTTTACCGATTTAGCTGCTTATGCTTTATTTCAGTACGCAATTTTGTGCAGCATTAATCGCGAAATGGTTTACATCTGGATGTATCATCTATAATTTTTTATCCTACTTGTGTGCACATCCTGCTTATGATCTACATTTAATTTTTTACGTTAATTCTGTGGAAACGCGCATTTCCTGAGCTAAGTAGGCACTTATTGGTGTCGGCTGAGTCTTAAAAGGGCTACATATCCTATGTAGTAAGCATACATAGTGAATTAGATACCATTTGAGCCTAAATGTGCCTAGGAGCATAAAAATGAGTACTGCATAAAGACTAAACAATTGCGAAACCTTAGTTTATGATACAAGGAGGCAATAGCATAAATTCGTCACACCTTTTATTGTTTGTGCTTTGAACTCTTAGTGTGTCACTGCTGTTACTCTTCATTGTTTCTGTGTCAGTATAACACTGTGTCTGTTAAACCTCTGTTTTTTCTGTTTGCCTGTTAAACCTCTCTTTCTTGCTCTCAGGGGGAGAAGGTGGAGGGGATGCAGGCACAGGCTCTGTACCCATGGCGGGCGAAGAAGGATAACCACTTGAACTTCAACAAGAGTGACGTAATCACCGTACTGGAGCAGCAGGATATGTGGTGGTTCGGCGAAGTGCAGGGCCAGAGAGGCTGGTTCCCCAAATCTTACGTCAAACTCATTTCTGGACCCGTGCGCAAGTCGATGAGGTGTGGGGGTTAAGCAGTATGTGGATTCGTATGTGTGAGGATTCAAAGTAGAAGTAAAATAACTACCAAAAGGCCTCGTGCCTAGGATATTATCTAGAGGTGATAGATGGTTAGCAGCAAGAGGTTAAATAAATTAATTATATAACCGATATGGAAACCAACAAGTCTGACAGGAAATGCCAGTGTGTGTTTCTCTCTGATTGATTGTGTGAACAGTATGTCCTAATGATCAGCATGCGTTTTTGTTTCAGCATTGAGTCAGGATCCTCCGATAGTCCACCCACCATAAAGAGGCCCAGCCCTACTCCTAACAAACCCATGGAGCTTGGCGAAGGTAAGGTCACACACTCACAGTGTACATAAGCAGTTCACACACTCGTGCCATAGATTTCACACTAATGGTGCTAAATGAATTTCAGAACACTGGGACCTGTTACTACAGCTGGGTCAAATCCCACTGGTGCTCCAAAACAGAACGAATAGAGGAGTGAGAACTCTGATCTCCGTGGTGTTCACTCAGTATTACCCAGGGTGGATAAATCATGAATTCGTTAGCTAGCCCACTGGAGAAATAAATGCTCTCAGTCTCAAGTTTTGGCTGGATTCACGATCTGCTTGTCCTGGCACCAGAGCTAGTGATTACTGCGTGACTTCTTATCTAGTTTAATGATTCAGTGCACACACCCAGATTTAATAATGAAAGATTTTTATGTGTATTCTCAGAGTACATAGCGATGTACACATATGAAAGCAGCGAGCAGGGTGACCTGACCTTCCAGCAGGGTGATGTCATCACAGTGCTGAAGAAAGAGGGAGATTGGTGGACGGGAACAGTAGGAGGCAAGACGGGCGTTTTCCCTTCCAATTACGTCAAGCCCAAGGACTCTGAGGTGAGACTGCCCACTCTCCAGAAGGCTTTATTAAATACTGTAGCACATCACTGATCAGTCTGGAGCTGAATTCTGATTAAACTGCATGTGAAATGAAAACCAAATTGAATTTATAAGTAAATGTAAAGTGAGTTATAACCTTTTATTTGATGAAAAAGAATCCAAGAGGGTTTCATTAAAAAAAAAAAAAAAAAACAAACACGTATATCATTTATCATAATGTTCTGTCCTTATCATTCATGTCACAGACCTTGTAATGGTGATGTAACAAGTATTATGTGATAAAGAAAACTAATGGAAAAAGTGTCCAAGTTTAAAATGTAATTTATACCATATCGCTGTTGAATACTTGATTCTGATTGATCAGAAGCTGTTGATTAATTTTCTTTAACAGCATGGCATAGACAGTTGTTCAGACTGCAAGGGTTATGTTAGTGACATGTTAATAAAAAAAGTTTGTATTATTAACTTCAAGAGAGAAAAAAAGAGAGGCTGCTGTTTATAGCTGTAATGTTGCACAACATTAGATGCAACTATAAATGGATGAAAGGTGTTTCGTGCCATTATTTAATAAATTAAAAATAGTAATCGTTGGCAAATTGCTGAGAAGACGAGAAATTATACAGCAGTTAGTTCCAGTTGGCTAATTTGATTGGACGAATGGCGTTCCGGGAGTGCTTGTATTTTGTTTAACCCCACTGGGACGTTTCACTGTGTGAATCACTCTGCTTTCAGTGTTTGCCACATAAAATTCCAATTCTAGCAGCAGTCCCACTGAAACCGTTGCTACAGCAGAGTTAGCAACATCAGCGGACATGGCAAACAATACATTTTTCATGAATATAACTTTATGACTTGAAATATGAAGGCTCATCAGATGAAGATGAAAAGGATGAAGGGAAGCCAGTTTCACCAGCTGCACCTTTAATGGGAATGTACAAATCAGCGTGAGCTAGTTAGCCGACAGGCTGCAGAGTGAGTGTGGCTTCTTCAGGATCAGTTTCTGCTAGCAGAGCAAAAATAAACTAAACATTTGGCCAAATCCCAACTGTCACTTACTACACCAAATCACAGCCGTGTCGATATTCAGTGTAACCGCTCAATTGCGATATTGTTGAATTACACTTCGGGACATGCTGTTATAGGAAAATATCACCTTTGGGGTGGTAACTAACTCAGATTCACGTCTGGCTGCATCGCACCAACCCATCTTTGATTATTTTTCTATAACAGCACTTCCCATCAAGTTTTATTCCTTACTTAATCATTAGAAAAATGATTCAATTTATTATTTTATCATTAATAGGTCATTGTTATTTCATCTTGTTTATCATTTGCCATATATAATTTTGTCACACTCAAGTTGTAAACGCGTCTGTCACTGCTTCTTCAGGGCCTGGGGACTGCTGGGAAATCAGGAAGTTTGGGAAAGAAACCAGGTGAGTCTTCCACAGGTTGATGTTAATAAAACAGGCCATGCTTTTTTTTTTTTTTAATCATTAATGTTTTATAGCAATTATCACCAGATTGTATCTGTCTTGTATCCTTTTTTTGAGCTAATGCAATTGCTTCTGTCTCCTTTTCTGCAGAGATCGCTCAGGTGATTGCCCCCTACACTGCCACTGGGTTAGAGCAGCTGACTCTAGCACCTGGCCAGCTCATCCTCATCCGCAAGAAGAACCCCGGGGGCTGGTGGGAGGGAGAACTGCAGGTCTGGAAATAAATAAATACATACACACACACTGTCATTTTAACTGTAAGTCCATGTGTGCACACACATTTCTGTCTCTGTCGCTCTCTTTCACGGTGTACATCTGCTTGCGAATTTTATTAGCGTGTGCCTCCGCCCAGCATCTCTCTGCTCTCTATTTATAACAGTTTACGGCTGTTGTTATGGTAATAAAGAAAAGAACATCACACTATATATCAAACATGTTTGAGGAAGTAAGTAGTTCAGTACACTGTGTGCTATTTCATATTTTTATTTAATGCCATATCAAATTGTCATATGACAATGACATTAGAGTACAGTAAACTAGCTGTAGAAGCAGGTGAGCTTGTTTTACTGAATCTTGACGTGCACAGCAATGCACTTGGCTAGCTAGCACGCTTTATCTCATTAGCAGAATTAATATGATTTCAAGTTATAATGCCTAGTTATTATTTCAGGTAATACAATGATAATGAGGGGTACCATCATATAATCATTAAATCCTCCTGCTTAGATGGCATCTACCCTTACCTGATTGGCTAAATGCGATGTCACAAGCACACTCACACAATCATTTGCATAAAATTGAGCACTCCTGAACTTTTGCCGGCACACAGCACCGTGATGCAGTGCTGAGAACTTGCAGTGGATGCATACAGTAGGTCGGCAACCAAATGCCCCTTACCGCTGCGGGGACTGCCGCCGCCATGGCACACACAAATTTACACGGGAATCTTGTTCGCAAAATCACCGCCAGGTGGTGCAAAGGGGCACGCCGCTTGTAAAGGTTTTGTTTTTGTTAAACCACGACTGCAGCTGTACGTCAGTTGATGTGTATCAGCGCAGGGGTACATTTGTTTGCATTTTTGCTCTGTGAATTCCCCGGATCAGAGAGCGGGCGAGAAGTGCAGCGCATGAGCTGTCTGCGCGAGAGAACATTACTGGCACTGATGACGACCGCAGAGAAAACAGCAAAACATTAAAAATGTTTAGAATGTTATAAATGATTCTAAAATTATGATTTTTAAAAAAAAAAAAAAAAGACCTTAAAAATCAGGTTTTAAATTCATGTGGTGTTTATGTAAACAATTTATATTTTCTGTATTAAAGAATCCCGTTGAATATAATGTAAGTGTGTGTGTGTGTGTGTGTGTGTGTGTATATATATATATATATATATATATATACACACACACAGTCAGGTCCATAAATATTGGGACATTGACACAATTCTAACATTTTTGGCTCTATACACCACCACAATGGATT
>CM075028.1:9721667-9764291 GCA_037576675.1 Pangasius sanitwongsei
CTTGTTCGTTTCATTTGAAATCCATTGTGGTGGTGTATAGAGCCAAAAATGTTAGAATTGTGTCGATGTCCCAATATGTATGGACCTGACTGTATTTATACACACACACACACACACACACATATACACATATATAAAATGTATAATCTCTATAAATATAATGCAATAATTCTATTTCTGTCTTTCTTTTGTACTTTTTTTTGGGGGGGGGGGGAGAGAGAGAGAGAGAATGAGCATTCTGACTCATCTGACCATTTGGACCTTTTTCCAACATTAACTGTTGATGAATCATATAAACTTTGAGTAAGCACGCCTTAATGTGCTTCATACTCAGTTATTCATTTTGCCTGGGGTTGTTTATTTCTGACAGTAAACGTCTTTGGTTATACAAACTTTCCTAGCCAACATAATCTGTCTAAAGCCTGGTCAAACATGCTTTTCAAAAAGCTTGAAACAAACATCTGGAAACTGGCAATGTTCATAGTTTTTCACAATAGTAGGTGCAGGATATCAAAATGTTTTGTTGCGGGTTCAAGGAAAAAGGCAGCACAATTTTGTTCCTTTAGTGTGACTGTCATGTGTCTTAGAATTAGATTTAAAATTGATGTCTTGCATTTTTTTTCTCATTTAAACCTAGGCCAGAGGAAAGAAGCGTCAGATTGGCTGGTTCCCAGCTAATTATGTGAAACTCTTAAGCCCAAGCACCAGTAAGACCACACCCACTGAACCAACTCCACCCAAACTGCCTACACCAAATGCAGGTACATACAGCACTCTCAAACTTAACTTTGCAATTTTTTGGGGTCCAAGCACCGAAGGTTTTTTTTGTTTTGGGTGGTGTTTTTTTTTTTTTTTTTTTTTTTTTTCTTAAACTTTCTTTTACTTATTAGGGGTCCAAGCATAGAAAGAAGTTGAATTATATTGCTTTTGTTAGGATTTTTTTCCTTCTTCTTCTTCTTCTTCTTCTTCTTCCTCTTTTTCTTCTTCTTCTTTTTTCTCCACTAAAATGAATCATGCAGCCAAAACCATAAAGAGTATAGACACAAACCTTAGGTAAATGCTGTATCTCAGCCACTACTCAGAAAATGAAATGAGCAAATTTCACCCCTTGTTGGCACAATAATGTAGTGGTTTACATTTTGGCCAGTATTCTGAGAACCGCAAGTCAAACAGACAAAATTACAGCATGAGCCTATTAAAAAATCGGAATAAAAATGCTTGGGCCCCGCAGATCGCAGAGTTTGGTTATATTATTCTGTTCACTCACTGCAGAAACTGTAGGTGAGTCTTTAAAACTTAGTCTGTTTAAGTTTGTGTAGGCTCTCTCACGTCTCCGTTTTTGTTCTGCATGTCTTTAAAAGAGAGGCAGTGGAGCACTGAAAAGAAGCTAAAAGCTTCTTGCAGTGTTATAACGGCACTCTGATAAATGCTTCTTTTAAACCGACGTGTTGAAAGCAGCTTCACGCATTCTACGCTTATTTCATCGGGCTAATAAACTTTATTTGATATACAGTGGTGATATTACTTACACAGCAGTGAAGCCCATTTATATTAATCAAACTATTTACACATTATATGGCATTATTGACTCCATTTATGATGTTTCCTTGTTTGGCACTGGACTTTGGTTGATTTTAAATGCTTTTGAAGGAGTTTTACTCAACAATCATTGCTGAAAGAAAACTACAGTAGAACAAAATGAATAAGAAAACAGTTTGTAAACCACAGCCGCGTGTTCAGCAGGTTTGCAAGAAGTTCTGTATTAGGACAGATAAATCAGTCATCTTTATAGTTTTACTGCAGAAGAAGCAGGATTTAAAAAATTCTCCTGTTTCTTATCCCTAGCCTACTGGGAAACCTCCCACCACTATCTGGCCTGTAATACTGTACTTTCACAAAGCTTTATTTTCAGTCCTCTCTCATCATGTCAGGTAGATTAGTGGCTTTGTGTAAGAAGTGAGCAGAATAAGATTGTTGATCAGAGGTTTTTGTTTCATTTGCCATGGAATTCATTGGAGTTGCTCTTTAAACTGTGTGTCATTTGTGTGTTCAGTGTGCCAGGTGATCGGCATGTATGACTACACGGCTCAGAACGATGACGAGTTGCCCTTTGGGAAGGGACAGATCATCAACGTGCTGAGCAGGGAGGATCCTGATTGGTGGAAAGGCGAGCTGAACGGTTCCATCGGTCTTTTCCCTTCCAACTATGTCAAACTGACCACCGACACAGACCCCAGCCAGCAATGTGAGTATGAATAAATGCTCTTTCTCTTTCTTTTCTTCTACTTCTTCTGTTTTCTTTCTCTCTCTAGTTATCGATGGCTTTGTTCTCACAGCAGGGCGAATCGGTTTTATTTTTAGTTACACGTGACCAAATCAGATTTGTTTGTTCGAGCTGTAGTCCCATCTGCTCGCATATCCATGTTGGTTGCTATAATAATGACAGGCATGCTTAAGCTGATGAGTCTAGAGCAGATAAAAGTTAGCTGTCTAGCTAGTAGCATGGTGATAATGCTATGCTCAGTTACGCTACTGAAAGTATTCAGTGTACAAAAAGTGAAAACCTTTTACGCAAATAAAGAGCAAGGTCACTTTTTGTCCCTCCACACTCAGGTACTCTACGCTCCTGACCTGCCAAAATTATTGGCACCTTTCATAAAAAATGAGCAAAAGTGATTGTATAAAATAAACAAAATACTCTTTTAATTACAGGATTTTCTCTCAAAAAAAATATGTCACATGAAGTATTTTAGATAAATGCAAACAAATTGACACCCAGGAACCTGTAATTTCTTAACTTTTAAAACCATGTGGCATTGCACACATCCCTCTGATAAAACCACTTTGACATTACTTACCATGGGAGGGGGGAAAAAAAACAACTTTCAACACAAAAGAGACAGATTGCTATTGACCTACACACAGCAGGTAATGGATAAAAAAATAACAGCTAAAAAAAAAATACCATTAAGCACAATGATGGCCAGAATAAAGGTTTCACATATCTGGAACTGTTGGGGATTTGTCAGGAGTTGGACCCATGAGCACACTGATCCACCACTTAGTGAGGATGATGGTGAAGGAAGGAAAAAGAACCAAAGATCACAGTTTTTTTTGTTTTGTTTTTTTTATTATTATTCTTGTGGTTGTCAAGTTTCAAAATCAGCTGTTGAGCACTTTCATAACAACAAGCAGTTTGTATATGTTGCAAGAAGAAGCACTTCCTGTTGGCATCTCACAAAATGTGTCTGAACGTCAACAAGCATCATGGGAACTACAATTACTGTCATGTGACCAGAAAAAAAAACATTTTAATCATGCACATCTGTTGCATACATTCATTAAGGGTGCCAATAATTCTGTAGGGCACTGTGTTTATTGTTATACTTTTTTCCTAACATTGAGACGCTCCAAGCACAAAATCACTGGGAAAAACACAAAATCTGATTAAAAAGTATAGTGACTCGGACTGCAGAAAATATTCCCTGTGCCAAACGATCAGATTTAAGCTCTCTGTGTGAACACAGCCATTATCTCTCTGTCTCTTTCACGCTCTGTCCCTCTAAAACTTTCACACACTAATTCTCTCTATCCTGCCCACTGTAAACACTGACAACTTGTGACTTGCGACATTTTGGTGATGTTTGAAATGTAAACTCTGATTTAAAAAAAAAAAAAAGAGAATTATAAATGAATTTGGATGATGCAGTTCTACCAAAGGACATAAGACCTTATTAATAATGTCTAAGACCTCTTTAAGGAATGTTTTTAATGTAATTCCAAACATTATGCTTTAATGGGTTTAAGGAATTACTCAGACCTACTCTGACCTTTATAGAGGGTTGGTTTAAGTTTTTGCCCGTGTCTGATCCTCTTCCCCGACCACACTAACACCCCCCCACCCCCCACCCCCGTCTCCAGCATCCCCTCACTTGCATGTCGTATAGTGTAAAAGTGCAGTCTCTCTTTGTCTCTCTGTCTCTCTCTCTCTCTCTCTCTCTCTCTCTCTTTAAGTCTTCACACCTGCATGTTGTGTCGTCTTGTAAGACCTCCTGTGTTCATTCTTAGTCTTCCAAGCTTGTACTGTTTGCACATTGTGGGTATCTTTTCATTCTTTTGTTTATTTATTTATTTATTTATTTTTAGACTTGATTTCTCTTTTTTTGTTTATTTTTTTACTCCGTTTTTTTGCTTATGTGCTGTGTTTTCCTCTTTCTAGGACTCTTATGTTGCCCATTTCCCACTCAGCCTTGAAAGTCCTCAAAGCGACCCACTATCCCCTATACACTGCCCAGCGGGATGATGGGAGATGGAACCCCCTCACATTGGTCATGTGACTGCCCCTCTCAGCTGGCTTTGTGGCCAGAAGAAACGAATCCCGAATACTGCAGAAAGCGCAGTTGTTAAGCTCAGTATTCAGAAACTAGACACATGCAAAAGAAAAAAAAAAATTACCAAGCAGCATTCTCTGCATTTAAACAGAATGCTTAATAATAATAATAAAAAAAAAACATTTTCTTTAAAACTGAATAAATTAACAACATTGACTTATATATGGACTATAACCATATGTATGGTTGCTGGATAGTGGGTCCTTTTGTGGCTTTCTGTGATCTTATCCTGTAGCTTCGCTAATGCAATTAAAATAACAACCATTTGGCGTTAGGCTCTTCCCACCATTTGATGTTAAGCTCCGCCCACTCACTAACAGTTGCCTTTTCGCTCCTTCCAAGCCCCACCCCCTGACCCCTCATTGGACCCACAGCACCACAGAAAGACCCACTATTCATGTCCGGTGACCTGGTAAACATATACATATGTGTCATAACTGACCTGTGTCTTATCATACCTGTCATACAAACTCATGTGGTTTACGACACCACATATTTGACTAATTTTTTTTTTTTTTTTTTTTTTTTTTTTAAATGGTAAATATGTATTTCTTTTCCGTTCATTCATATGTTTGTGAAAATATTCACTGTTTGATCAAAGTGAGTAAAACTCTGATAAAAACACAACAGGACCTGGGTCCTGGTCATGAAAATGGACCTCATGGCTGTTGTGTGTATTATTAATAAAAGGTGTAGGTGCTGTCAGTGAATTGATGGGCAGGATGGGACTTCTCCATTCATCCAGTCACATAAGTCTTTGTCGTTGTTTGTCACACGTTCATACCCAAACATTGGATGAGTAGGTCTTGTTTGCGTGCTTGCTCGTTAGTTGTTTTGTGTGTGTGTGTCTTCACTGTTTTGTTCAGTTCATTTGTTTCACAGTGTTTGTGTGACAGGGTTGATAAAATGGTATTACGAACCAAATACTGCACAACTGCCACTTAGGGAGAATGGTACAGCGAATGGTAGTGTTTATGTTATACTCACACACACACTTTATGTTGGATATGTAAAGACTGCAGTCTCCCACTGAGGCTTCTACATGTTCATTTCTTGTATAATTGTTTCGCAGTGTAGATTGAATAGTTTTGTATCTATAATTTCCTCTATGTTTATATACACTTGATTTTTGAAATTATTTTTGGATCGTCGAGGTCAGGTTGGAGAGTGTGTGAAGTTGCTTAAACAGCTACGTTCTATTTTTATAACAATCAGAAATTGTAATTCGTAGCGTTTTAAAAGCACGCAGGTTAGAATGTGTGCTTTCCCTTTTTAAATATAAAAGTGGCTAGAAATGATAAGTCACCAAACTCTATGAAATGAACATTCTTATGACGTTTGAACCCTACCATCAGAATAACAAGCGAACAAATAATGATAACGTAACACACACTTACTAATCACAAATGATAATGAATTAAAAATGTTTACAGCTGATAAAAGGAGTATAATGGTAAGGGCAAGTCCCTAGGCTTATAAACCGGTGTTTTGTTTTTTTTTCTTTTCCTGCTTGTTATGAAAGGCATGACATTAATTTATGCTTAAACTTTATTGTACTGGTTGTACCATATCAACTATGATTTTGTTGCTTGTTTTTTATCACACAGCAGTATTGTAATATCTTCTAAAGTGAATGAACTGAAAATGTAATTTCTGTTATCAGCCTAATGGGATGTCGTTTTATTTCCCCCATATCCTCATTGTTTTCTCAGTGTAAAAGTATTAAAGTGTGCTGCTTACTATAGACTCTTTGGACTGTCCATCATGTCCTTAATCTCGATTCAACTCGGAGCATTTTTTTTTTTTTTTGGTTTTTTTTTTGGTACGCCTGACTGGACTTGGACTCTGGAAGCACAACAGGCTTCTCATTCGATTTCACTATCTGTCATACTGTATATGTACATGAAATCCATTACAGTTTTTAATTTTCTGCTTTGGTTTCGACACTCAGACAACAAATCCAAAATCGTTGCACTTGGTTGATGCAGCATTTTATGAAACAAGTAAATAAATGAATGTACACCTGAAAATCATATCCGATCCTTAGCTTTAATAAAAGTGGCATGTTATGTTTATAGAAAATAACGTGTAACCATTAAAGAACTCCATGGCAATGGTGCACCTGTGTACTTTCTTTATTCTACTTTGACTGAACTGTGGTGTGTAATTCACAGCATGTGCTCTGTTGTATATCTCTATTAATTGTATTGTAAGCACTTATATTTTTTGTATTTCACCTTTAAACCATGTTATATTACGTGTATAACATTGCTGTATGAAGAACGATGATAAATGAGACGCTGGATATGAATGGGAGTAAGAACTGGAAGCTAAATATTTGCTCAGTGTATATTTTGAATTCAGTCTGGCATGAGTCCTAACATGTAAGTTTTCAGTACAGTGCACAGAGGAGGTGACGGTAGTGACCTTTACCTTGTCTGCAGGGTGTGCTGACCTCCACCTGCTGGACATGTTGACCCCGATGGAGAGGAAAAGGCAAGGCTACATCCACGAGCTCATTGTCACCGAGGAGAACTACGTCAACGACCTGCAGTTAGTCACTGAGGTAAGACCAGAAACGGTTTTGTGGATTGTGTGCAGAACTTTGAAGCTGAAAGTTATGCAAATGAGTTTGTAAACTCTAATAACTCAGGTAGACTTGGATATACGGAAGCTTCTCCATCACTGCTCACTAATTACAGCCGGAATAGTTTAAAAGACATCCCATTTAATTCACATTACTGTAAATGTTTCCAAATGTATGGCATCCATCATCGTAATTACAGTGGTTACAAGGAAACAACTGTATTCTTATTCCACATACTACAAATTCTCTTTATAACCCCCACCCCAGAATTTCTCCTAAAATTTGGTCACTTGCCAATTCCCACTCACCAGCCAGCTCTCCCCATCATACAACACCTACCAGCTGTGGAGGGTGAACCGTGCTTCCTCCGAGACGCGTGAAGCCAGCCAACCACATCTTCTGAATTGCTGCTTATGCTGCGTCACATGGCAATGCAACATACTCAGAGGAAAGCGCTATCTGCCCTCTTCCTCATACACAAGCTCATGGCCACCTGCAATTGGCTGAAGCCACTGTCATTACAGGGTAGCGAGATGAACGCCGTCCTTCCGTCCTAGAAAACTTGGCCAGTTTTGCTCCCTTGGCTTTCAGCCCCAAGTGTCTGTGGCATCATCAGGATTCAACTCGCAGTCTCCTGACAATTAGGCGAACCCCTTTCCGTTGTGCCACTCTTACAAGAGCTCTT
The DNA here is from genome assembly GCA_037576675.1 of Pangasius sanitwongsei. Taxonomy (NCBI): domain Eukaryota; kingdom Metazoa; phylum Chordata; class Actinopteri; order Siluriformes; family Pangasiidae; genus Pangasius; species Pangasius sanitwongsei. Next base: position 9,729,331 of record CM075028.1, read on the forward strand.
ATTTTTATTGTCCCAACACTATTTAGGAATGAAATCAACCTGAACCACACTCAAACAGCGTTCAAACAGCATTTCAGTGAGAATTAAGTAATCTAGTTTCGGTTTTGATAAATTTTTACAAAATTGTATATTTGAAGTTTAAAGATTGAACTCGCACACAGCGCAGGCGCACACTGTAGAGTCCATCGTCCCACTATCACACTCTTATTTTCATTACTTTTTCTTTCTTTCTCTGTTCTTGTTCTTTTTTTCCCCTCTTTATTTTTTCTTCTTACTACTTGCATGTTCCACAGTTCTTTCCTTTTAATTGCTTCTTTTGCCACTTTTGTCTTGTATTTCCTTCAAGAAACTGCAAATGTATTTATGACTTGTAAGTCAAATATTGGAATAATGGTTCCTTACCTGTCTGTCTCTCAGACCTTCCAGAAGCCTCTGCTGGAGTCGGAGTTGCTGACTGAGAAGGAGGTGGCCATGATTTTTGTCAACTGGAAGGAGCTCATCATGTGCAACATCAAATTGCTGAAGTATGATCTCTGCTGCTGCTTGATCCTGAATTAATGAACCTCACATTTCAAATCCACTATGATTCACTAGGTCAGGCCTCCAAAAGAGTCTAGTTATTACTCATTTCCCATGTACATAATTCTATATGGAAATGATTTGTTCTCACATCCGGGGTGTACAACAGTGGTTCTTAAAGTCCAGAGTCGAAAACAGGTTGGTGATTTCCGTTCTAGAAGAGCTACTAAACCTGGTCCTTAAGTGATTATTTGAATTAGGTGTGTTAAAGGACAGATATCTCCTGTGCACTGGGTTAAGAGAGTATTAAATGTAGATTTTGGTGCATTTGCTTATGTTTACACTTGAAAAATTCAGCGAGTTGATACCCCAGTGATGTACTGGAACCATGAAAAATAAACTGTGTAACTTTGAACATCCTTCAAGGCCTTTGTTTCTTGTCAAACTCACTCACACTGACAAGGAGATACTGATGGATCTGAATTTCTCTTCTCTCCTGCAGGGCATTGCGGGTAAGAAAGAAGATGTCGGGCGAGCGCATGCCTGTGAAGATGATTGGTGACATACTGACAGCGCAACTGCCCCACATGCAGCCCTACATCCGCTTCTGCAGCTGTCAGCTCAATGGTGCTACCCTCATCCAGCAGAAGACGGACGAGGTGCCCGACTTCAAGGACTTTGTCAAGGTAACAGCAAACTGGCTAACAGGTTGGCTTGTCATTTGCATTTCTTTGTGGCAGAAATTAGTCGAGTGTCTTATGGTAAGAGGTTTATTTTGCCCATCTGCAGTAAAACACCAAATCTAAGTGTGTCTGACTGTGTGTTACAGAGGCTGGCCATGGATCCTCGCTGTAAAGGAATGCCTTTGTCTAGTTTCCTGCTCAAACCCATGCAGAGAGTCACCCGCTACCCTCTTATCATCAAAAATGTAAGTGTACACACAGAGTCTGGGAGCCAAAGAACTTAATAATCTGCCCACCATCGTTGTCATTGGTATGCAACTTTCTTTGTGTCTCATTTACTCACAAAATTACTGCATTTCAAATTGTGCTATTCATTTGAAAAAAAAAAAAAATCTCCTTGTTCTTTATAAAACAAAGAGATCTTTATTCTTCAATCACTCCAATTTCCTGGCATTTGTCCAGTTTTTTCTGCAATTGTCATTAGGTTTTTTTTTCTCCTTTTCGTGGCTTCAGTATACTCTCTCTAATTCTTTTTATTCTCTTGAAAATAAAGTTTTCGTATATACCTCATTACATTTTGTATTACTGCATTACCGTGTATGATTCCTGATCCTGATTAGATTCTGGAAAACACTCCGGAAAGCCACCCGGACCACAGCCACTTGCGGCAGGCTCTGGAGAAGGCAGAGGAGCTCTGCTCGCAGGTGAACGAGGGCGTGCGCGAGAAGGAGAACTCGGACCGCCTGGAGTGGATACAAGCGCACGTGCAGTGTGAGGGGCTGTCTGAGGTGTGTGAGGCCACAGGGACGATCACAGCTTTCTTACTTTTAAATCATGTCAGGCTTGTATCGTGTGTATATCGGCTCAGAGAGAGAGAAACAAGTATTGAAAGACAGATAATTTGATTCTGTCTGTTTCAGCAACTGGTATTCAACTCGGTGACCAACTGCCTGGGCCCTCGCAAGTTCCTGCACAGCGGGAAGCTCTACAAGGCCAAGAGCAACAAAGAGCTCTATGGCTTCCTCTTCAACGATTTCCTGCTCCTGACGCAGGTCACCAGGCCACTGGGCTCCTCGGCTTCCGACAAAGTGTTCAGCGCCAAGTCTCATCTGCAGTATCGCATGTATAAAACGGTGCGGTTTGGGATCTTGCCAGTACTTTGTACCATGCAGTTGTCCTTTGAAGGAGCTGCTGCACAGTAGCTAATGTCTTCTATAGTATTGGAGCACTTTATAGTTCTGAAGGCTAATGCTCAACATATGATAGCTTAGCCTAGTAGTAGTGAATGTAGATATTTATGATGTTCAGAACAAACCCTTAAAAGCACAGTGTTTCCATGCTAGTGAACATAAAGTCAGTAGTTTAAATCCCAGCCCAGACAAGCTCTTTTTTCTCACCAACATCATGCTGGTGCTGAGGTTTGATCAGCCGCTATCTCCCTCTCTGTTTAAAAGCCATACTAATCTATCTACTACAATAATGATGACTGTTGTCGTGGCCTGTCCATGACTGACCTCTTGCTTGGTGTCTACAGCCCATCTTCCTGAACGAGGTTCTGGTGAAGCTCCCTACTGATCCCTCTGGAGACGAGCCCATCTTTCATATATCACACATAGACCGAGTGTACACCATACGGGCAGAGAGCATCAATGAGAGGTACACACACACACACACCTGCATTCACCCACTGCACCTCTTATCACCTCAGTCTGCTCCATACTGTTAAATCTGTATAGGAACTGCAATGTATAATAACAAATTACACAACCAGGCTGAGATTTTGCTCAGTTCAAAATAAAGCACAAAACTAATTCTGCCAAAGTTTGTCATGCTTGGTAATGTTTTCTCCCATGCTTCTGTCACTGTAATTTTTTGTACATTACTAGAGCTTTTTTTTTTTTTTTTTTTTTGGTATTGGGACATCAGTAATGGAGCTATTAAGCATTTAGTGATGAATCTATTGTTGGTAGTGTTGTGCTGATGAGTTGAGATCTGATCTTGGATTGTTCTCGTCAGGACCGCATGGGTGCAGAAGATCAAGGCTGCCTCTGAGCTCTTTATTGAGACGGAGAAGAAGAAAAGGGAGAAAGCTTATCTGGGTAAGTTATTTTAGTATCAAAAAAAACAATGGAACAGGACCACAGAGTTTGGAAACATGCAGTATATCTAAATACAGCAACTGTCCTGAACCATGTACATGCTTAATTTTTGTTCACTGACAAATAAATCAAACAAGTTAAACGTCTTAGGACAAACTGGTTATGATATACTGATACCTTTTAAAATAGTCTGCATTTTGACATATAACAAGACACAAACTATTTTTACAATTCAGAGCCCACAAGGCTGCTGTAGCTAAATATACTTCTGTGTCACTCAAATTCTTTATATGACATCCTTGAGATAGTGGAATTAAATGTTCATCACCAGAACTTTCTGTTCAGTCTTTGAGAGGCGCTGTATAGAGCGGAGACTGATAGCAAATTGCAGTAAGGGAAGAAAAAGTCTTCTTGCAATTTTTATAAATTGCAATGTACACTATCGTACTTTCTCCTAAACCAGGCAGCTATTTACCGACAAAGACTTTCATTGCATCAGACATTGAACTGACATCAGACTTCATCTGTCTACTTGTGTTTTAATTGCTTTTGTGTGTGTGTGTGTGTGTGTGTGTGTGTGTGTGTGTGTGTGTGTGGGTAGTGCGGTCTCAGAGAGCTACAGGCATTGGTAGGCTGATGGTCAACATTGTAGAAGGAATCGAGTTGAAACCCTGCCGCTCTCATGGTAGGAATCTCTCTCCTTCTCTCTCTCTCTCTCTCTCTCTCTCTCTCTCACTCACACACACACACACACACTTATTTATTTATTTATTTATTTAAATGCTCTGGTACTGTTTGTGTAATGGTGTGTGTGTGTATGTGTGTAGGTAAGAGTAATCCATACTGTGAGGTGACAATGGGCTCACAGTGTCACATCACTAAGACAATGCAGGACACACTGAACCCCAAGTGGAACTCGAACTGCCAGTTTTTCATCAAAGACCTGGAACAGGATGTGCTGTGTGTAACTGTGTTCGAGAGGGACCAATTCTCACCTGATGGTGAGCCACACAAATATACCTAACATGATTTTACATTTCTTACTCAACCCATGATCCAGCTTTAACTACTCTTCAAAGATGAATAAGTCTTTCATTTAAACATCATCCAACACTGAGGCGGAATACCAAAAAGCTTCCTCTTTACTATATATGGTCAGGACAAGTCGTTGTTTTTTTAAATTAGAATTTAGAGAACTTTTCATGCACCAAGGAATGAATCACGTTAGATAACTAATATTAAAGCGTGGAATTCTAAACATTTGAACATAGTGTTGTTACATTCTAATTAATAAACATTATTATTAGAGAGGACACGATACCACTTTTCTTTTCAGATACCAATACCCATCCAATACTGTGTTTTAAAAGATCTACCAAGCTTTAAAATGTTTCTTTTAACTGAAGCACTTCACAGTTAAACTCTTTCACGAAAAAAAAAATCATTGACATTGTAAATACACAAGTATAAATATAATAAAATCAATCCTAACAAAAGAAAAAACAGTCAAGTCTCTTAATATGTAAATATTTCCAATTCCAAAAATTAATTTCATTTCCAAATCCAGTCCCAATCTTTGCATTTGTTACAACATCCGATATCTGACCCACCATTCTTTGCTGCTGTTGGTCTGATACCGATACTGGGTATCAGATTGGTGCCATCTTTAGTAATATATATTTTTTAAAATGAACATTATTAATATAGGCTTGACTTTAATTCTTGTTTCATTTCTCTGTGTGTACAGACTTCCTGGGCAGGACAGAGATTCGGCTGGCGGACATTAAAAAGGATCAGGGTTCAAAAGGTCCGATCACTAAGAGGCTTCTCTTACACGAGGTCCCCACAGGAGAGATAGTGGTCAGACTCGACCTGCAGCTATTCGACGAACCCTGACCCTCGTGAACTTTGACCTCCTCCACCCTAGATTCCATACTTCCTCCTGTACTGTGTTGCCAGCCAAATGTGACAATCCCACACCACTCTACACTACGCCCCCTTGTGTATGTGTGTACGTGTGAGTGTGTCTGTGTGTGTTGGAGAGAGAGGAAGTGCGAGGGGATGGAGGTTAGTCTCTGAGTAAGCTGTAACAGTCTTAAGCAATCTTTCAGTTTCTTTTTTTTTTTTTTTATTTCACTTGAACAAATATTGTGGTTTAGAGATGTGTATTAAAGGGATACTCCGGTGTTCCTCAGCGTAATGTCTATCCACAGCGTGTGTAGTGTATGTGAGACTTCCACAGACAAAAGTTTTGGCGCATTTCTCTGTAGTGAGAAAAGAACAAAACACTGTTTACTCAAAACTCACTTATAATGGAAGTGTAAGGGCACTAGGTGTAAAATGTGTGACTATATGAGACATTCGAAACTACAGCTATTGGAATCTAACAGTAAAGGATTATAATAAAACAGACTTGAGAGAAGATTCTTACAAAAGTTGTTTGCATTGTTTTATAGTTTGCAGTAGTGTATGTTGAGCAGGTACAAACACAATAAATAACAACACCGTTTAAAAAAAAAAAAAAAAAAAAACAGCCAGGCTCACATCTCTCTATTGGAGGCCAGTTATGAACTGGAGTGATGTAGCTGAGGTTGAGGAACTGTCAGAGCCAGAATTTCATTTCAACCTTTGTTTTTTTTTTTTTTTTTTAAACCCATTTTCCATTGTTTCCAGTGTGATTGTTGTAAGGTTCATAGTTAAAAAAAAAAAAAAAAGACTCCTGGAATAAAGATTTGGAGCACGAAAAAGATACAGATAATGTCACTGTTATACCCCTAGTGTCTTTCGCATTTACACATAATATAGACACATACATGTAGAGCATTTTTTTACAAATACCTTTGAGTGAAGACTTCATAAAATATGTCTTTCACATAAACCTTTATTGACCTAACAGCTGCCCTTAAACTTCCATTGTAAGAGACATTTGTCTAATTTTTGTCCTTTTCTCACTACAGTGAAATGTGTCAAAATTCTGATCTGTGGTAATCCTACATAGACTACAGATTTGGTGGATAGAAATTATGTTGTAAAATGCTGGATTACTCCTTTAACAGTCATGGTAGCCCAAACAGTGAACACTGACATAATCGTAATACATTTATCTACATGAATGGTATGCTGTCCAAAACTAGGTTGGGTTTGTGACTAAGGGCTGATTTTGCTCACAGCAAACAAATTATCTCAACTGTATGAGCTTAAAAAATGTGGATTATATTGTAAATGATTTGTTTTGCAATTTGTTCTTGAGCAAATATCACAGTAGAGTGTTTTACTCTGTAGTTGGCATTGCCAGTTCAGTTCTAGAACTTCGAGACATATTCTAGAATGAATTAAGCTCTAGAATGCAGAGGCGTGTTCTAAAAATGAATTCAGCAGTAGGTTCAAAAATGATTTGAGTTCTAGAATGGTAGAGAGGTATGTTCTAGAATGAATTTCAAATCACTGAGATAGTCAAAGACTGAAGCATTGTGCCAATCCAAAAAAAGGCACAAAGATATGGTGTATAATTTTTTTTTTTTTTTTTTTTTTTTTTTTTTAAATGCAACTACAAAATATTTGACTCCAGAGATTTGCTGTATTGGGCTGTTTGTCAGAGGAAGAAAATGTGAACACTCCAGTCTTATTTTGCCACGATATATTGTGCTGTATTATTTATCCTTTGATTTGTATTCCAAAAGGTGTCACATAATCAGCAGGCTGGTTTTGGGAAAATGTTCTTAAGATTGCAATTATGATGTGATGTTTAACCATCAATATTCAGCTCTAGCTGTATTTTTTATTCCTCTGTACTCTTTAGAAAAAAAAGGTTCCTTGAGGGTTCTTCTGGTGGTTCATGACCTAGACCTTCAGAGTGCTAGGGGTGAAGGTGAAGGTGAAATGTGCGAGAAGGGCGGTGAACATTTGATTAACAAAATGACCAAGACTGATTACTGAAGTTAATTCCTAACCATGCGTATGCATTTTTTTTTTTTAATGTATTGTAGAAATACCACTGGATTTTAATCCTTAGAGCTACTTTTATTGCTAATCCAGCATTATTTACCATCATGTTCCTCCTCTATTAGTGTCAAATACTTCTGAAATGCTGTAAATGCAGAGCCATTGATGAGTACAGAATTGTTTTTGTTTTATTGTCCCCTTTTCATGGGTTTCATTTTGCTACACAAAGTAAGCTATTTAACACTGAGTAATATTTATTATCAATTTTGTATTACTAATGTGTTTCCTTTTTTTTTTTTCAGATATTATTTTTACTGTCCAGTCCTTCCTTTAAACGATGAGACCTGCTTAGAGCGTAGCAGTTAGACAGTAGAGGTTAACACTGTAATTGGATTATGTTTGTAAAGATGAGAAATATCAGGGTGTGTTTCGTAGTGCATGTGTTTCTTTTCTTTGAGCTGTAAATGGAATATAGTGGTACAGGGCAGGAGAATACAGGAAGTTGTATTACATAGAAGTGATGTGCATAAATGGTGTATTTTCAAGAGATCAGAGATCAGGACAGATGATTTTCTCCCACATTGCGTTTCATAAAAACAAAAATATGGCACTGGTTGTTCAGAATATATTTCTACATTTCATTATTGTTATTACTATTATTTTCATTCTGGGATTTGAAAGTGAATAGTTTGGATGGATGGATGAGAATGGTAGCATTACTAAGCTGACAAGATTAAAGTCAAGTGTGTGTGTGTGTGTGTGGACGTGTGGACGTGTGCATGTGATAAATATTTTGTTTAGAGGACATTGAAGGGTTACCCTTACCTCTTTCTCTCCCTGTCCTTGCATCTGTCTGTCTCTCATCATCCTTTCTCTCTCTCTCTCTCTCTCTCTCTCTCTCTCTCTCTCCCTCTCTCTCTCTTTCTCTCTCTCTCTCTCTCTCTCTCTCTGTACATTATGAACCTGTAGGCTCTTCCCCTGTATTTTTTACCAAGTCCCAATGAGTCGACGGTACCGTATGTGTTTGTGTTTAAATCTTTGAAAGAAGTATAATATATTACGACTTGAAGAATAATTATGTTGATGACAGCATATTGTTATCAATGTAGAAACAGTGTATTGTCTTAAACGTTGCAATTAAAGCTCAGTTGGACCAAGAAATAATGACTGCGTGGTGATTTATCATCTGTATCCTCTTATTGTTTGTTGGTGTGATGTGGTAATATTCACATGAGCACATGGAATATGATGACTGACAGAATCCAAAAGCTGGTTTGAGGATGTGAAAAAGATTGGAGGTTATAAAGGCTGCTTTACAAGTTATTACGAGAAAATATACGAGTGATATGCAAGATTGTATACTGGATCTAGAAAGGGAAACAAACTTTTACAATCAGTTTGGTTTTTTCCGCTATTAATGCCATAATATACGTAACTATTATTATTACTTGGGATAATTAAGGAACATAATTAAGGAAAGTGGATATCAAGCATTTCACATCTAACCTCATATGTGGCCAAAGGCAACGAACACGTTTCTGGTTACAGTGAAAAAAAATTGAAGTTTTTTGTTTTCTTAAAGAAGTAATTTGCTAGTTTCTCAATTTTCTTCAGTGCAAACTGTACAATAATACAACTTTGGCATGTCGAGTTTATGTTATACAGCCATGCTAATAAATATGTCAGATGAAGAGTGGATGATAATCAGATGTCCCTGCATGTAACAGCTGAAGATTGTCAAGAATACAAAGTGTACAGCAAGAGAAGAATAAAGGCCAAATAAAGTAGCTCTTTACTATCAAGTCATTTTTTTTTCTATACATGTGCACATACTTATTCCTGTTTCTGTATAGCACAGTCCATTTCATACAGTAAAGAGCTTCATGCCAAGATTAACCGTGTCAAAAATGTAAAACGGTGATGTCGCTGTTCTCTGACAGTATTGTTGCTAGTAGAAAACAAGCACTAATGTTTTGATATTGAATGGTTTTATTTTGATTATTTTGGAATTATACCACCATGCTGTTGAATTGTCATATCTGATTGCTGTATAACTGTCAGCAGCTGTGACAGTCGTGCCGTCTACAAGGCAAATCACAGGTTTAGTTTAATGTGCTCATTCTAATATATTATCGTTTCTATAGTAATGGTTCATTCAGAGCAACTTGTATAGCAGACACTCCACATAAATTGAACATAATAATAAACTGATTTTTAGCACATCCTGGGATTTACAAAATACATATAATCTTTGTATAATTAGTATAATCAAGCTTTCATTTATAAGAGACATTTATTCAACATTTATGGAAGGAGTCTCCAGTGTCAGGGCTTTGTAACAGTCAGTAAGTGTTCCACCCTGGGACTATCTTCAGGACAGCAGTTTACACTTTGTGGTTTCTCAATAAATGACAAGCATTTTTGTCTATGCTATTTTTTTTGTCTTATTAACCTCAAGAGAGAGGAAAAAGAGAGGCCGATGAGGGAACACCAGTTTCGAGCTGGTATAACAAAAGTGATTACAGGAACTTAATTCACCTTCTACAATTTATGCAACTATAAATGGTGAAATTTTTTATATGAAATTATTCAATAAATTTGACAAATCCCTGTGGTATAAGAGGAATAAAACGCTTCTGGAAGTGCTGTTATGGGAAAATAATGAACTTCAGGGTGGCAGTGCTTCAGGCCACATCACACTACCCTGTCGTTAATCATTTCCTATGACAGCATGCCCCGTCATATTTTATTCCGTCATTAAACGTCATTCCAAGCTGCCTTGCTAAGTGAGCAGTTTAATTAGAAAGAATAAATAAACTGATAAAATGCACATGTCTAAAATACACAGCTAGTTTTCCCTGAGGAGATTGTTGTAAACTGGCACATAACATTCTTGTGCTGTTGTGGTTGAATCCCAAATTCCTCTCTGCTCCCTATCTAAGTGCACTACATGTTATGATAAAATAATGACTTTTACCACCTCTATAGTGCACCATCTCTGTGTGTAGGATTCAGGTTGTCATGACAACCTTACTACAACACCTAATGTTTTGTGTAAAATCTTTGAAAGATTAAAACGTGTTATTGAATCAGAAAGGTGACTGACAGGAACACGTTTAGTTTTAGTTAAATAGATAAGAAGTTAAATGAAGCAAGAGCAGAGGAAAGAGGTACACATGTAGTAGTTATTTACCTCAGCTGAGTGCCTCTGGTTACAAGTCTTCTGCTTTATGCTACATTCACAATGTTGCCATTTTATATCCTTCATTTGCAGCTAATGTATCTTCTGTTTCATGCTTTAAAAGTTCTGGCACTTTAGTGCACATGGCAGGAGCTTACTCTGTTCTCCTGATATTAATAAGTTTTGGGGGAAAGGGGAACCATTGAGGAATGGTCATGCTTCTCCAGTTCACATGTCTCTGGCGGTCCTCTACCACAGAGTTCATCATATAAAACCTCCTAAAGGTAGCTTCTCACCGTTTAATTTATGAACATGATTTATGAATATCTCCCTGAGACGATATGAGGAAGATACCTTGAGAGGAACCAGATAGTGCAATTATAAATAATTCTCTTCTATATCTGTGTACTACATTGTCATAAAGTGCATTTGTGTAACCAGGAAATTCATTAGAGTTTTCACGTGAAGTCTACTTCGTTGAATATCAACTGTTCACTGATGGAGTGCAAACCTGTCTGTGGCAATAGCAGTCCTCAGGCTATAGCAATTTTAATCCTAAGCCACTGTAGCAAAATTGTTTGCATCAATTGCAGTCCGTGCCATCTTCATGGTTTTCAGGTGGTACCATCCACAGTATCTCATGTATCTTTAGGCTGTCCATGTGATTTCCAAGTGATGAGTGATCTACAGCCAGAAGTAGGGCATCAGGATTCACTCTAGAGAAGGCAAAGTCCAATAATTGATATTGGCAATCTGTTACTGCAAAGGGCCAGTAAGGCTAAAGATAGTCAGCAGTTGGTAATTGGAGAATTTGCTTTGAAAGCTGCCACACAGACTATCAATTTCCATGGCCACCACTGCTCTTATTCCTACAAACTCCAAGACTGTAGCAGCCAAGAAACCTGTGATAAAAACAGTGCCTGAACGTTCAGTCATATCTATCCCCACTTTCACTGCAACAATGAATAAATGTGTTGACAATTTGTTTGAAACAATCACACGTGAAAAAAGGTGAAGACACAGTCCCTGAACCTTCAGTCACCAGAGACAACCTGTCTACCAAAGAATCTACTTCATCAAAATTGTCTCCATTTGTCTCCACATCATTCAGTGTTTTTCTAGAAGAAATTAGAGAAACTACACATCTCTCCAGCAATGTCATTGATGAAATAACAAGTACAGATCGTGCAGTACCTGAAACTGGCCCTGCTCTTGCCCCTGAGACTTACTTTGGTATCTTTCCAACTGCTGGCACTGTGATTCCTACTATAGCCAAAGTCCCTGGCCTGTCTCCCAATCTGTCTCCTGCTATAAATGGTTCTGCAGAAGCCACTCCTGCTTCTGGAGGTATAGAAATCATCTATGCCCCCAAGGATGCAACATCCACCACAGCAATCTCCGTTTCTGAAGTAAATGATATAATGCCTATGCAAGAAGGTGCTTCGGTAGAAAATTCAGATGGCCCAAATACACGTACACACAGAATACATGCCCCATTGACCACCTCAGAAGTAAAAAATTTCAAAACCCAGGGTATTACTCCAGAACTTTCAGCAACTGGGGAGATAATAAATGTAACTAGATCCACTGTTCAAGACTGTGGCATCCTACAATCACCAATGACTACAGAGACTTCTACAGACTCTGCCTTCACCACATGTTCCTCACAGATCCCTTATTAAGCAGACACTGTTGGTCAGAAACTTACTCCAGAAGTAGAAATTGGTTCTGCAGAAACAGCATACAGGCTTCCCTTTACAAAACCTAACATATCACCAGTGGTTTCCAAATAAAGATTCTGCTCTTCAGGAAGTTGTTCCTGAGGAAGTTGCGGTTTTCACAAGTCAGCCAAAAATAATGGAGGCCTTGACAGAAAAGGGTCCAGATGCCACACCAGAGACTGTTTTTGAAAGTATCATCATCTAGACTAACAAAAGCTCAATGAGATCCGATCCATCCTACGCTGAATTAGCAGAAGGTGAACTAAAGCCAGAAGGAGAACGCCGCGTCCAGGAAGATTCAGACGGTACTTGTCAAGTTCTCTGTGGTCCAGTATGTTTACACTACAGTACATGTTAATGATGATCAAGTGCACCAAACAGACCTGCTACATCATGACTCACTTTTTATCCAAACCAACTTATCACTGAAAAACTAATAATCAAATAAACTAGATAAACCTATTTATTTATTTATTTATTATCAACAACAATAGCCATGAGTTAGCTGTCACAATTGATCGTTATGTGTGAGCAGTTCAGCAGCACAACGAACCCAGTCTGCGATCAGATGAAGATGTAGCAATTTTTTCAGTATGTTTAAAATTAATAGAAACATATTGTGTAAGAACATGTACAACAAATTGCAACAATAATGGTGTTGCATTTGCTGCATTCTGTTACAGGAAATGGAAGGCAGGCTGATAAAACTGGCAAAACCGCAAATACTTATGTTTTTAATGATATGTTGTATGATGTTAAGTCTGAAAATCATAAAGTTTTCAAAATTCTCAGCAACTACAGCAAGTTTATTTGCACATTGTGGTTTCACTTATTGATATTTGTAGTGGTCGTTGCACTGCTTTAGATCTGCATTGTAAGTTCTGCCTACTTTTGGGCCCACTGCTTATCCTTGATATAGTTCAATAATAAAAGTTTTTTTTTTCCATATTTTAACTAACCTTTTCCTGATATGTCTTTGTGACATAGTGTATATTTGGTTCTTTCTGTATGTGTCACAGGAAATAGCATGTCTCCATTCTGTCCATTCTGTGCATGTTGACTGTATATGTATCAAATATTTAAGAATGAACTGTTTGGGTGATCTAATGGGTCTAGTTTTTTATAAATTTTCTGCTAAGTTTTCAAGTCAAGTGCTTGAACATTATGTCTTGATATTTGTTTAACCACGTTCAGGTATCTGGGGTGTTATATACAGTTACAAACTTTAGAATAACTGTTGTTTTTTGTAAGCGTTAGGTTTTTGTGTCTCATGGCACTATTTAATAACCCAGTGCATTTTGTTTTCATTCGTACCTCTAGCACAACTGAACCCAATACAGAAGCTGTTCTTAGTTAAGATCCGTGAATTCTCTGCCAAGAGCGAGTATGCACAGCTATATTTGCATGAACTGGAAAAACACACCTGCCCTTTTCTGTCTCCTTCAAATTAACTTTATGCTAAAACATCCTTATTGAATGTTGTTAATTCAGCACATCTATTCTTTTTTTTATTTTTATTTTATAGTTTTCTTAACAGCCAATTCTTTTGCCATGTGCCTCAGGGCCTGTGATGTGCTGCTTGATGCTGGTCCAGAACATAAGAAAGCATTTTGGAAGACTTAACCAAGCTTCACAGACTTTATGGTAATGGAGATCTCTCATCATTCCCAGAATTTAAGCTCTGAGGTGGCTGGGAATGATTTTTTTTGTCACTAAAATAATATAATACTGTGATATTTTGTGGATGCTGGTGTTTACTTGTAGAACATTCTTAAAATCTTTTTTCTCAGAGCCTGTGTTGGATGAAATTAACTCCAAATAAATGTCAACTGCTTCAGCATCTCCAAAGAATTATTATTTTATTATACAAACAAACAAATACTTGAACATTTTGTATTACTATTTTGTGATTTCTTTGAGAATCTTGAGAAATCTGACTGTGACTCTCTGGCCAACTATACAAACAGAAAAAATTAAAATGTTGTTGAATTATTTTGTTTTTCTTCTGTCTTTATTTGGATTGCCAGTCTTGTTTTGGGCTACATAGAGTTAAATAAAAAGTTTACATCCTCCATGTTTCTGGGTTAAGAGAGGAAAGAAGTACCTCTGTTAAAATAATTTAAATCATTCCAAGAAGTTCACAAATCAACAGACAACAAAAATAGTTTTAAAAGGATCATAAGGAAGCGGTGAAAGTTGTGTCATGACTCGAGGCTCGATTTGAAGCAGGCTGTTTTATAGGTAGTTATAACTGCTGTGTCTGTTTCTGAATCTGACAGAGGTGCAAAGATATGAAGAAGGAATCTTAAATGACTATTAGAACTGAAATCCTCTCAGTACTTTTTTAGAGGATTTGAAAGTTGTCAAAGGCAAAGAAGAAACTCCAGAACCTGCTAACAGTTTTATTTTTTTCACTATTAATACCTTGTTTTTTTTCCTTTTATGTTAGATCAATTTAAAAAAAAAAACTGTGTGAAACCTAACACACTAACCACACATGTTGGTTAAACAAAAAAAAAAATCTCATTGCAATTTATTTGGAATTCTCAAAGGGTGTACAAACTTTTGATCTCCGTGAACATACACTTCAGCATCCAGCCTCCCTGCAGAATAGTGCGCGCTCTCTGGGGGCGAGAACCTTTTTTTCGCGAGGCGCAGTGTCTCCTCCCACATCATGAATATTCATGAGCTGAGTGGCCTGCGTGCCTTGCGTAGTGACGCAATGCAACAACTGCGGGTCCCGATTGCTGCAGCCGCTTGTCATTGTGACGAAGATTGGCACTAAGGTAAGCTGTCACTCAAAATCTTCTTTTTTTACTCCCTATCAATCAGGCAATCTGGGCTTCGCGCTGTAAATGCTCCAGGCGCGTGCATAGTAAGGCGGCTAGCCGAGGGGAGACGGGTGCTGAGGGTTCGCTTTTACTCCGGTGTTAGAGGGGAAAATACCATGGCGCTGTTTCGGCAGCGATTTTCTGTGCTGACGAAGGACGAGAGCATAGCGAGCAAGGCCCAGCTTTTTTTTTTTTTTTTTTTTTTTTAAATGCTCCTCAGTGGAAGTGCGAATGGCGCTAGCCTGTAGGGAGGGATACTCCGCAGTCCCTGCGTTTGATTGATAGGCAATGGGCAGGCTTTTATTCCAGTTAAAGGAGCAGAGCGAAACAGCCGATATTTTGTTTACAACTAGTCGAAAATGTTTTCTCATGCGGAACGGATGACTTTTATTTTTAACGCTTTTTTTTTTTTTAATATATATTTTATCAGTCCAAAATATTTAAGTAACTATAACAATCCGATACGAACCATTAGCCTATAAAAAAAGGTTTCCATTTTTTAAAAAAAATAAAAAATAAACTATTGGATAACCTCTTTTTTTTTTTTTTAACGCTACGTCCAAAACCGCATACTACTCTACTAAACAGTAGGTTAGAATAGTAGGCTCCGGAGGGAGTGCAGTGTGTTGTGGCATACTGTGTAGTAGAGTAGTAGAGTAGTACGCACTGGCCATAAACATGTTCAGAAGAAACATGGCGGCTCTGGTGTTACAGAAGAAAGGGAAATACCTAACGGATATGTAGCACACTGTTGAGTTGTTTACGATATAAAATGCTGCTAAATTGATATTTTGCTTACTCTAATACCAGTTTGAAGAATTTGGTTTGTAAAATGGTAGAAAATAAAGTAGTTTCGGTTGACACTCGGCTTTAGA
This sequence comes from Pangasius sanitwongsei, assembly GCA_037576675.1. Taxonomy (NCBI): domain Eukaryota; kingdom Metazoa; phylum Chordata; class Actinopteri; order Siluriformes; family Pangasiidae; genus Pangasius; species Pangasius sanitwongsei. The sequence goes on from CM075028.1 coordinate 9,745,182, forward strand.
GCAGCCTTGCTAACTGCGCTACTGCAGTGAAGACACACCAAGGCAGTTTCCTAATGTAGCCAGTGTTTATTATTATTTACCAAAAAATATATATTCGTCTCTGGAGTAATTACACCAAAATTGCTTTACAAAAGAAGAATACCAGCCCTTCTGTCTTCTCCCCTTGGTTCCTATGAGTTCAGTGACCCTTCAAGCCCCCATCTTATGTTTCACTAGCACGCCGTGTGCTACATTTAGAAATGCATCCAGAAGCTCGAGTCACAGGCTTATGAAGCTAACTGTGCTGAAGTGTAACCTTTTCTCCTGATTTTGGTCATTTATTGCCTGAAATGAAAGGGTGAAACCATTAAAAATAAAGCATGGTTGATGTGGATAATGGAAAACGCCTGTGTGTGTGCAGTTGTGAAGTCTGGCGCTAGAATGCTTCAGCGTTGCCAGCAGCAACAGTAACTATGATGACGTCGCCATCGTCGGTGTCCATGGAGGAGTTTCAGGAGAATCAACAGGTGAGGAGCAGCATGCCTCCATCACCACTGCTGCTGCTGCTAATAATAATAATAATAATAATAATAATATTAACAACAACAACAGCAAACAGTTTTCATTTTAAGTCCAAAATCTCAAAAAAGATAAAAGATTACAAATGAACAAAGAATAAAACAATACAAGTCAAGTAGGCTTTGTTTTCATTCCCCTCATCACAGACAGATGAAATATTAGGAACAGAATATATTCCCCCCTGACATGGTGCGGCATGAAACAATGAGAGACAGACAGTGCAAAACTCACCAAATGCATTCAATACGGACAATAAACTGTACAATAACTGTACAGCAAATACCACAAAAACCAAAACCATATTGCACAGTAATATTCTTGATCATGTCAATGTAAACTCTGTTTATAGTCCTGAGCAACAATAAGAACAATGGCAATCATAAAAAACAACAAATAAATAAAGTAAAGCCAAAACACAGAATCACAGTGCAGATAAAAGATGTTAGTACACTAATTCATTCAACTTCAGTAACTTCTTTATCCTGGTCAGCGTTGTGGTGGATCAGGAGTACACCCCGAAGGAGATGCCAGTCCATCACAGGGCATCATGCGCACACACACACACACACACACACACACTCATTCATACCTAGAGGCAATTTAGCATAGCCAGTCCACCTACCAGCTTGTTTTTGGGAGGGGAACAGGGAGAACATGCCTATAAACTCCACACCTACAGTAACCCAAGCTCAGGATCAACCTACAGTAACCTCAGGATCAAATCAGGAACCCTGGAGCTGTGAGACGGAAACGCTACCCTATGCGCCAACATGCTGCCTGATAGCACAACAATTAATAAATAAAAACATGAATAAAACAACCCGCAATTAGCAAAACAATGTACAGGTCTTAACTAAAAACAATACTCAAATTCAAATTGTATGTTTAATGACAGGAACTGTGAATAAGCCAGTTTAAACAGGTAGATCTTTAATCTGGATTTCAAAACAATTACAGAACCCATCTTCCTAATATCGACTGAGAACACTATTCCAGAGTTTAGGGGTGATATAAGAAAAACATCTCCGACTAGCTGAGCTGTGATTGATCTTAGGAATTAATAATAAACCTGCCTAAGATGATGAGGTGCTCGAGATGGGTTATACTGTTTCAAAAGATCAGTAATATGCCAGAGCTAAACAATTTAGAGCTTTATATGTCATTAGCAAAACCTTGTAATCAATATAAAACTTAATAGGCAGCCAACGTAAATTGAATAAATTTTTTATACAATGTGATTAGACTTTCTTTTCCTGGTGAGGATGCAAGCTGCAGCATGCCGAATTAGCTGAGGCTTTTTTTAAAGAGAGACTTTTTATCCAGAACATCTGAGATGAGTTCAGTGCCAGTGTTTTGCTGTTAAAATAATCATTTGGCCTGGGGAATATTCCAGCACAGGCTAATGTATGGCAACATGACAACACAACATGATTTTTCAGTATTTTTCGGTATTTTACAATAGTCATGTTCCAGTAGAAATGGTGAGGCTTAATAGGAGGTCTGCATGTGAGGAGAAATAATAAATGACAACACATATCAACCAAACAAATCTTTATTTACATAATATGAGATAGAGTGTATATAGTTTCCTTTTTTGGAGTACAAAAATTGCTTTAGGATTCCTTGTTCACTTGAAATAATTCACCCTGACATTTTTTTATATTTAGAGATCCTCGGAAATACTGTTAGGGCATTAATTATGAGAATTATGGGAATAATTGGGGAACTCCAACCAATGTGGTCAGTGATGAAAAAAAATAAGGACACACAAGGCTAACTCGAGATTTTTCACAACTCACAAAACAGTATTTATAACTCTTCTTTCAATCAAAGCCATTGTTACTCCCTGTCACATGCCTTCAATCACATGGGCCTGACTTTATATGAGAGACGGAGACAGACACAGAAAGGGCATGATTTCACCATGTTTTACTGAAGATTTTGATCGGGCGATCATGTCATGCTGTTCAGTATACACTCAATCATTTACTTTTTTTTATTAGGAACACCTGTACACTTACAGGTGCACATTTATACGATCAGCTGATCGTGTGGCAGCAGCACAGTGCATACAATCCTACAGATACAGGTCAAGAGCTTCAGTTAATGTTCACATCAAATATCAGAATGGGGAAAAAATGTGATCTAAGTGACTTTGACTATGGAATGGTTGAGTATTTCGGAAACTGCCGATCTCCTGGGATTTTTATGCAAATAATCTCTAGAGATTACAAAGAACGGTGCGAAAACCTAAAAACATCTAGTGAGTGGCAGTTCTGTGTGCAGAAACGCCTCATTGATGAGAGAGGTCAGAGGAGAACGGCCAGACTGGTTCGAGCTGACAGGAAGTCTACGGTAACTCAAATAACCGCTCTTTACAACCATGGTGAGCAGAAAAGCATCTCAGAACACACAACATGTCAATCCTTGAGGTGTTTCACTCCTGTCAGCCAAGAAACAGGAATCTGAGGCTACAGTGGACACAGACTCACTAAAACTGGACAGTTGAAGACTGGAAAAAGACCAAGTGATGTTTTTTCCAAACCTGTATCTGATTTTATGCTTTGTGCTGCTGCCACATGATTGGCTAATTGGATAACTGCATGAATGAGCAGGTGTATAATATATAATATATAAATATATAATATAATGGCATTGTAGAACTTTGTATTGCAGTGTACTATTACTCATCAGTGATTCAGATTCAAATTTACAGTTTATATGTAAAATCACTTTTTTTGTTTTTGCAATATTTAACCAAAAAAAAACTATACATAATTTGAGCATGTCAGAATACATTATGCTGTAAATCTCATGCATTAACTTAAATCCCTCTTTCAATAGACATACGCATGTAGGCTACTGAAAATAAAACACCCCAAAATCATTCAAATGTGGATTTCTTTTCTGCCTTATATATTATATTAAAAACAACATTATTAAGATTTCACTTGTATTATTACAGACAAGTTAATTTTGACATCACAGCACATAATATATTACTGTGTATAACACATTGTACCTTGAATTACTGAATTACTAACAGGATTTGCTTTGATTGTAGTGTACAGTTAAGTCTCAGCAATTTGACATCACACAGTATTTAGGTTAGATAATCATACCGTCAAGACAGAATATTAAAAATAATAAATCAGTATGCTAAGGTAATGCTTAGCCGCTTATGTCAGTTTTCAGATATTAAGTGGAACCACACTGTAAACTATCCTTAACTGACATATGCCAGATTACAATCAAGGACTTTAAACAAAAGCTTGCTCTGAAAAGGGCCATTCTCTGCTCTCATCCCATGCAACTGTACAAAACAAAGCAGCTTTTCATTCATGAACCTGTATTGGGTCCTTATTGGACTTGTACTTATTTTATTTAATAATTTATTTTGATGATATTTATTTATGATGTTTGTGTTTTAGTGTGAAGCATCTATTGTTATATATTTATGTTCAGATTTAACCATACAGATTTTCGGGCATTGCTTGCAGGCGTCACACGAGTGTCCTTAACCAAAGAGGTCCTCAGAGCCAAGGTGCTCTCCAGAATTATTGGCACCCTTCTTAAAAATGAGCATAAATTGTATAAAATAAACTTTACATACAATAATTAAAGATTTCCCTTCAGCATTTTTTTAATGAATAATATTTTCTCAAAATGATACACATTTTAAATAAAATGAAAATTTTCATTTGTCAAAAAAAAACTTCATTTACCCTCAGTTTGGAAGAACTTGTTGTCTTTAAACATGTTCAATTCCCCGGGGTATAAAAATGAGGTTACACACATGTAAAATTCCTTTGTCAACCATTAACATGGTTTCAACACAAACAAGACAGACGGTTGTTTAACAATACAAAAGCAGTTAAAATACCATTAAACACAATTAGGATTATAACAAAAAGAATCAGACAATTAGAAATTTGCCAGGAACCATGAACACACAAGGCTCAGTGGTTAATGTTCTATGCAAGTGACCACAAGGTTATGGGTTTAGATTCACCAAGTGAATAGTTGGACCCTTCAAATCCCTTGAAATCAAGACCCTTAACCCTTAACTGCTCAACTATATATTTGGATAAATGGAGTCAACTGTAAATCACTTCAGAAAAAGGCATCTGTCAAATGATTAAATATAAATCCCTAGTAAAAAAAAATTGGTGTGTGTGTAAACCTCATGTCCCCCCTTAGGCTCTTATCCTTGAACATAAGCACCCCTTTTTGTTCTGCCTTTTTCTCTTTCCAGTTTTGCGGATGAAAGATGTTCTCTGTTTTCTTTTACAAGAACTAGCAACTGGATGACCTGCTGGCATCATCACACGTCATCCAACACAGTACTACAGTTGAATTTGTCCCATATCTCCTTTCTCTCGCTTTCTCACTTTCTCTCTCTCTCTCTCTCTCTCTCTCTGTCTAGATGCAGGAGGAGGAGTGCTCAGTGGGAGAGACAGATGAAAGATTGGAGGAGGAAGAGGAAAGAGAGGAGGAGGAGGAGGAGAGCGGCCCGGTGCCAGCCGACCCCCAGACACCCATGGAGGCCCAAAAAGCCGCCATCTACAGGTAAAGCCCTCTTGTCTCACTTTCTCTCACTCTATGCAATCATTTTCAGTTCACTCTGAGACACACGTGTGTGTATGTGTGAGACAGGCACCCCCTGTTCCCCTTGCTGGCACTTTTGTTTGAGAAGTGTGAGCAGTCCACGCAGCGCTCCGAGTGTGTGACGTCGGCCAGCTTCGACATGGACATCCAGAACTTTGTGCGGAGTCAGGATAAGGAGAGCAAGTCCTTCTTCAGCGAGGACCCTGAGCTCGACAACCTGGTGAGGAGTCTTCATTACCCTCCATCTGTCCCACTAATTTCTCTTTAATGAGAACTAAAAGCTATACAGTGTTTCATTTGTTAATCTTGCAAAATTGGACTTGTGGTTGGTTTAAATAATACAGTCCAATCTTGTAATCATGCTATTTTTTTGTCCATATCATGCAGCACTAATGAGAACTTCTAGAGTAAAAATAAGACATGCCAAGTCTTGTTATGCCAGGCCGCTATCAACTGGACATCATTTCTCCTGCATAAATTAATTATACAGGGTCTCTGATGGGATGTTAAGGGCCTGTTAGCTTACAGCGCTTGTGGAAGTGCATTTCAGTGTTCAGGAGGCAGTCAGGTGTCTAATATCCATCCTTATCCTGCACTGGGGTTATTTATTATCTCAGAGACTGGAAGTGCCTTTGAATTAAACTGGGCAGTACCAGGCAAATACACTGAAATTTAAATGATATAAACTATACCTGACAGTTATACCATACCGTTTTAATCAGTCATTCAAAGAGTGAAATTTTGACTGAGTGAAATGGATGAAGGGACAAAAAATTGATAGATAATCAGTATATAAAATAGGCCTCATCAGCTAGCAAAGGCTTTAGTCAAATATTGGCCCACAGATTAATATTTAAAATATAGTGTGTGAAGTTGTACAACAACAGCAATGCGACAATTTTAAAATCATGATGAAAACAGATGTGCAGTTTTTTTGGTGCATTCTGTGGTTATTTGTTTCTTTGGGTTTTTAGGGTATTTTATTTAAGAACTAAATTAATTAAATGCACATACATCTAAATTGTAATTTTTACAATTATTGCTGTATTGTTTTTTTTTTTTTTTTTTTTGGAAATTATACTGAATATACTTTTGCTGTGGCTAGTCAATAGGGAAGGGTACGGCTATTTCTGTGCACTAGATAAAACTGCCCAGTCATTATTTACTGTTGTACTGCGATATAGAAATTTTTCTCATTGTATATCCTAATATCTTTTCTCATACAAGACAGAAAGCAGTCAGAGTGTAGGGTCAGAAAATTAGGAATTACAGGCCATTCTCAGAGGTTGTAGGAGAGGACATTATCACCGAAACAGCTGCCAAAGGCTGAAATATGAACTCTCACTGTGGGCTGCTACACTGTGTCACTGTTGATACTAATGGAGCCTCTGTGCTTTACAATGATTTGAAACAGATGGTGAAGGCGATTCAGGTGTTGCGTATCCACCTGCTGGAGCTGGAGAAAGTGAGCGACCTGTGTAAAGACTTCTGCAGTCGCTATATCGCCTGCCTGAAGACTAAGATGAACAGCGAGACTCTACTGAGCAGCACTGATCCGGCCAGTCCATACTCACCCACACAGGCTCAGGTACACACACTCACACTCATGCACAGTCTCACATACACGCACAGCCCATTGGTACAGAACTTAAACGTAAAGTACTGTCAACATGTGTTACATATACGCATATACCATATTTTTAATAGTTATACATATATTTTGGTGTGAAAATTAAACAGCAAACAATACTATATAGATAAGATAGTGCTTAATTTTAAAGGTGCAGAGTGCTGTGTTCCTAGACATTGAATAATCATGTAATTTCAGAGATATAATAGAAAAAATGTGATTTGCAGTACTGATATTCAATAGACCAATATTTCTGGACCAGAAATGAACTCTGCCCCCCAACTGCTCAGTTTTGCCTCTTTTTTTTTTTAAAAAAAGGCAACTCATGAAGAATACTCATGAAGAGAATGTTCAATGTTCAATTGCAGTTCAGCTTACAGCCAGCAGAAGGCTCTAAAAAAATTACAAACTACCCCTTTAATGTTTAAGCATATAATTATTCATTGAGGCGTTTAAAAGGTTTTCTTTGTGTGTGCATGTGGGTGTGTTCTCTTAGACTCCTAGCTCTTTCTCTGGGACTGTGAGTCCACAGGGGATTGTAGTACCAACATCCGCCTTACAACAGGGCAGCCTTACTGTAACGGCAGTAAACCCCACCCAGGTGGTGTCAGGTATGTTTTTGAGCAGACACACTGCTACTTTAACAACATTCTGTCCTTCATACACCACTATGTTACACTACCTACCATAACATGTACTGATTTTTTATGATGTTTGACATTTTATGATGTGTAATACATTTCTGTGTGTGTATGGTGTGTATGGTGTGTGTGTGAATGTGTGTGTATGTGTGTGTGTATGTGTGTGTGTGTATACTCAGGTGGCACAGTCTATCAGCCCGTAACTGTTGTGACTCCACAAGGCCAGGTGGTAACCCAGGCCCTCTCACCTGGAACAATACGCATCCAGAATTCACAGGTGACACACACACACACACACACACCCACACCATTACTATAAACTAAAAAGACTAAGCACTATGAAATGCACAATTTATTAGAATGTCATTTGACCTAACTTTCCACTATCACAGTCCAGGTGCAGATGCTTGATCAGGGAACTGGCAAACTATTTGAAACCACTAGTTTAAGACCTGAATCATCATGTAATCAAATAATGCACAGCATAAAATAATAACCGAGTTTACAACAACCAAGTTGTGCTTTTGGCTCAGAAAATACACTTTACCATTTTTTCCTTTGTTATTTTTACACAGCATAAATATACCGTCATAGACAATGACTATGCACAAGTTGAGAGACGTTTTTATGCTTTTAGCTAGTAAATAAGAGTGTATAGCTGCTCTAAGAAAGTTTTGATAGCATTATCATTAGCCATGTCTGGTTAGTTTAGTGCAGTTATCAGTGAAATGGTTGTTTTCTCCATGGCCTGATTGCAGTACTGAATTTCACTCAAGATTACAAAACCTCCTGGACTTTTCAGGTCATTTTAATTGAAATTATAAATATATTTTCAGCTGCTCATGTTGTCATAGCAAGGAAATGACGCCACTCCTGAGTTCAACTGTTCTTTTTCTGTGTTCGTCTAAACGCAGAAGTGGGAGGTCTGAACTTATAATTGTGTCATTTTTGAGCATGGCACATTCAATATAAAATATAAAGCATATTATATTTATATATGTTGACGGTGTGAGCGGCCATGTTGACATGATGTCATATGCTCAACTTGGGTTTGAGGAGATCTTCCCGACTTTCTGAGTTGAGCGGGTGCTTTCTTTGTTTTTTCCTAGTCAGAGGTTATGAGCGTTAGTCAAGTGCAGCATAAGTTGCAGACCTGCAGTGTTTTGGCGCAAGAACGGAACCATTTTTGCTGATTGAGAACCGACCCGTTTGAAATGGTACCATATTAGGTCCCAGCACTGTCACAGGTCTATATGCGATGTCACTCACGTACTGTCTTAGACCCTCATTCACTTTGACTTATACACTCCCTCACACACTTGCACAGACATGTAAACACACTATCTAAACCACTGAGTGTTTCCATATGTGTGTTTTCTCAGCTCCAGTTGCAGCTGAACCAGGATCTCAGCTTCCTGAGTCAAGATGAAAACTCGTCTAAGACCAAGCGGGGCATTCTGCCCAAGCACGCCACCAGCGTCATGCGTTCTTGGCTCTTCCAGCACATTGGGGTGAGGAAAGGTGTTCACTCATTCATTTGGGAATGTGATATTTAGCTGAATAGTAAAAAAAAAAAAAAGTCAAGGAGGTTGGAGGGCGGAGGTGCAAAAATCTGGTTGCGCAAGAAACTAGAAACTTGTATGAACTATTTAGTGAGATACCATTAACCTATAAACTTGCATCCACTGCCTCATTAACTCAGGATTTCTTTTAATTCTGGTTATCATACATTTTTTCTGCATTTTTTAAAAAGTATTTTATTGGAGTATTTTAATCATCATGTTAGTGATCATTTTGCTTATTTCAGGTGTTTATTTCTACAAAGAAGAAGAATTATTTGTTAATAGGACATAAACAATAAGACTTGATTTAAGCTTGAAAGTAAAATGTATTAGGTTTAATAATCTTATATTAATTATACAATAATAAGAATCATAATAAGAAATATTAGATGTGCCGATATTCAAGATATTTTTGCTTTCAGTAAGAGCTTACACTAACGTTTGTTTTTTTTGTTTTTTGTTTTTTTTTGCACATGATGGTGTAACAAATCAAATTTTTTGTCACATCCAGACTCATCTGACAAAATAAAAGCTCACCAGAGTAGGTCATGACTGGGCGTAGAAAGAAAGAGAGTTAAGAAAGGTTTGAGAAGGGGATGACAGACACATGATGGCTGGAAGCAGGCATTCACACATGGCCGTACACCACACACACGTCAGCTCCCTCATCTGACTAGACAGTTGGAGGAACTAATGAAAGGTCATCAGTGATGAGGAGATCAGGCGTGCGATGGAGTGTCATCTCACAGTAAGACATTGTTCTAATGAGACTGCGGCTGACACACACTGCTCCGATTTTTAACACATAAGAGTTAATGAGGCAATAATTTCAGGTACGCACCCGATTAGAAATACTCGTAAGTCCACAAAATTTGCAATGGTCAGTTCAGTTGGTGGAATTTCCTTCACTAATTCAATAGATAACTTCATCTTCGTGATTTTTTTTTTTCCATGAAAATTCGTACTGACTCAGTCAGTGATGCAAATCAAATAATGAGGGAGGATATGGATTAAGAGAAGGAAGGACAAGAAACAAAATCAATGGTAAAAACTGGCTAAAGGTCTTATGTTGAAAATGGTGAGTGTATGGGATCACCTAGAGATAAACACGAATTGAGTGAGGTGGACATACGGACTCGACTACATTATTCTAAATGTACAAATGTTTGTCCCTCAGCATCCATATCCTACAGAAGAAGAGAAGAAGCAGATTGCACTGCAGACTAACCTCACCCTGCTGCAAGTCAACAACTGGTGAGTCAATGTCAACAAATACAAGGACAAACAGCTCTTTAGGTAGCAGTTCAGTGGAGCAAATGGAATAAAATAAATCAGCACAAATCATGCAGCCATGTCTCTTTGGATTTTCAATGTTAATGATTTGATTTTACTGCAAAAAAAAAAAAATCACCATTACTATCTTTCAGATAGATAAAAACTTTGATACTGGACTGCTAATGCTCTCTCAGATGAGACTTCCTTTCTGTGGTGGCTGATTTTTCAGTGCCATGCCCTCATAGCTAAACTGTAATCCGCATACCATGCTGTCCCATTTATTATTGTGCATTTATGAGTTTGTGCCAATCGTGCAAGCGCATCAGCGATAACATTATGGTATTGCAGATTGACTTCAGGATAAGGCTTAAAGGTCCTCCCATTTATTACAAACGCTGTTTTACAAAACTACACTATCGTCATCATCCGCCATCAGTACAAATACGCTGCTTCATTTAAATACTAAATGAAAACAGACTGAATGAGTTTTTCTGTAACAACAAACCTACACATGACAACTCCAATATCATATTTTTAGATTAAAATTTTCTTCCTTTATATTAAACTCGTGTGACTTCTCAGCTTAGTTTATAATCACAACAACATTGTAATTATTCTTGTTTTTCCTCACTGATCATATCTGATTGGTTAAACCTTCATCCCTGATTTCTCAGGTTCATAAATGCACGAAGGCGGATCCTGCAGCCGATGCTGGACGCCAGCTCATCAGAGGCACCCAAAAACAAGAAGAAAACACCACAGACTCGTCCACTTCAGCGCTTCTGGCCAGACTCCCTCGCATCCTCGGTCTCCCAGCAACAGGTTACCATGGAAGATGGTATGTTCAATCATATAGCTATAAATAAACACTATGATATTTACAGCTGGTTAACAAAGAGTTGTTGTGGTCTTGAAGAAGTGAATTGCTAAGTTAAATTGTAAAATAATGGAATACAAATCTTTTAAAGGTGCAGTTTGTAATTTTTAGAGTTTCTAAATGTTAGAAAATCTTAGAAAAGCTGGGATTCACAATAGTGCCATGCAATGAGTCTGGCTAGTTTCTTTATTTCAGGCCACAGTTTAGATTTTTCTGGCCCTGAAATTGGCCTGCCCTAGAAGGAAATAAGGAATAAGAGGGGGTTTTAAAATAAGAGGGGGTCAGTTGGAGCGAAGGGGGAAGGCTTATTAGTGCTTTCAGTGCATTTGCAGTTCGACTCACAGGTAGCAAAGGAAGCTAATATTACAAACCGCTCCTTTAATTTGCCCTATTGATGTTCACACAGTGTGGTTTAATGTTGATTAGAACACCATTTTATCGTTGTTGATGTGCTCAGGTACCATGGTATCAGTCAGCATGGTAGGAGGAGAGGACGGGCTGCAGACGCTGTCGTCAGACGGGGCAACGCTGGCCATGCAGCAAGTGATGATGGGAGGCCACAGTGAGGATGACGAAGACGATGATGAAGAAGAGGAAGAGGACAATCTATCCCACTCCGACATGACCAGGCTAGGTCTGGAAACCAGCGACTCACTGTAGGAATGAGAAATTAGATTTACACACACACGCGCACACACACACACACACACACACACTCTGCCAGGGATGTCGAGAGACACATTAAAGGATATTGTTAAAGAGATATTGTTTAAGAAAGTGAAAAAAACGAGGGAATAAGACAAAAAAAAGAAAAAGAATGAAAGAAGGAGAGACATTTTCTCACTGTGCGGTCAAGTGCATGGTCACGTACTGTATGTCACCTTATGGACAGTCAGGTTGTCAAACATCCTGATGATTAATCGATTGGAAGGCTCAAAGCCATACACGCCAAAAAATGCAGTTCATGTACACACACATACACGCAGACACGCAAATGATAAGCACAATCATACAACATGTATGGGGTTTCTTGCACAGTGAGGATATGCATCAGTTTCATTTCAAAAACTTTTTTATTTGTTTGTTTGTTTATTTGTTTGTCTGTTCAGCAGCACAAAGGAAACCTCATGCACTTTTTAGTATGTTACTGTAAACAGCCATGTTGAAAACAGCCAAAAGAAAAGAAAAGAGAATGCATAGGTCAATGCTGGATGATTTGGCTTTCCTTGTCCTCATCTCCTCGGATGAGATTGTGTCTCTTGCATGCCTGTGTTTGCGTTGTTTTCAGGCACCAGAGAAGAAGAAACTATTTTTATATTTACACTGCTGATGAATTGGTGCCCCTTTGCTTTGGCTCAGTTTTGCGGTGTTTTTGGTAAAGGATAATTTATGTTGGCGATGATAAAAGTCACTTTTTTTGATATGATGGCCCAGTTTTGGGGGAATTTTGATAAAGCTTAATACCTGAAAATACAAAGAAAGAGCTTTTGTTATAGTGATAAGTAGGAAAAAAAAACACAAGGCCTTACATGTTTCATTTTACGAACTGAAACTGGCCTCATTTTTGTCTAATTAAACTGACCAGCACTTCTGCTACAGCTTTAGTCTCCATGAAAACCAACACGCATTAAAAGTGACAGTTAATCAATTACCAATACCTTCCCGCTCTGAGTTACAATACTGTTTTACACACTGTTGTCGATTTTTTCCTTTCAAAACCAAGTGCTTATGCGGTTTATAAATGTATACGTGCAGTAAACTTGTTAATGTCACCTATATTTGTTATTCAATTGGGATTTGTCCACTACTCCATGACAGCTACCCATCTAATTTAAAATTCTAATTTAAAATGAGCAAATTAATCCTAGCTTGATAGCAAGTTGATGTAGGTCTCTACATAGTCTAAAGAAGATGACGTGTGCTGATCAATAATAATAAAATACCTTCAACTACATTGTGCTTCTGGCCAAGTGGACTTGAATATTCTGATTGATATTTCCTCTATTCTACATCCTTTAGCCTGTGACTCAAAACTCTTCTCTCTGCCATCATTTAAGGAGTAATTATTTATTTAAAGGAGCAGTTTGAAATTTTAGAGCCCACTGCTGCCTATGAGGTGAATTGCAATTGTAATGAAAGCACTGACTCTTGTGAGTTGCCTTTTAAGGATAAAGGAGAAGAGCTGAGCAGCTCTGTTCCAGTGGGGGAGGTGGAGCTCATTTCTGGGCCAGAAAAAAATGTAAACAGAAACCTTAAACAAAGAACATATTGAGATCCCTTGCATCACAGTATTTCTAATCACAGTATTTCCAAGGAGGTATCATTAAAATTATACAATTTTTATATGACTAGCAATACTTTTAAAAATTACAAACTGCTCCTTTAAATGTGTTCAGAGGAACTGAGTAGAAAGAAAAGAGGAGGCTTTCTCTTTCTGTTCTGTGCTTCTGCCCCCCCCAGTACATGATATACCATAATTCTATGGTATAAATCTTCCACTTTTTCACCCCCCCCCCCCCCCCCCCCAAAAAAGAAAAAGGTAATGATGACAAAATCTTATAATCATAACAGCAAATCTAAAATCCATGAAAATGAAATTAAAAATAATGTATGCCTTATTTGACAGATTTTGTTTTATATCAGTTCCTCTCCCTTTGATTCTGCTTGAATCCTTTTCCTGCATTTCAGTACAGGAAGTGCTGCAAGAAAAGGAAGCACCCATCAGCTCCAGGTTGTGCCTTCTTGCCCCTATACTGCAAAAGGCCATTCATGTGATGGATGTATGGAAAGTTGACAAAGGTGTGATAAAAACAGAATTAAAACCCATGGTATATTTTTATCAAATATTATTTAAGAAAGGGAAGCTGGTACATTTGTTCAGGATGCATATCATAAACAGTCCATAAGAGTTGGATCTAATCAAGGCTTTTGTTTAAGAACACAATCACCATTTCTATATTTATCACCATTATTGCAATGGAACACTTACAAGCTGCCATTTTGGCCTCCATGAACATTTTTCCATCACAATCGAGCTGAGACAATTAGTGTTTTGAGTATGTAAAGATTTATTGCATGGGTTTGTACTTTACTGCTGTAAAGAAATAAAAACACTATTATTTCCAAGCATTGTTATACTTTACAAAAGAAAACATGTAGGCCTAGACAATGTGTGAAGTTGCACAATGTAAACTATTAAGGGAAAAAAAAAAAGTACAGTGGGCCAGTTTTGAATTTCTTAAAGTCCTTCACTCCTGGTATGCTCCATATCACGTTCATTAAAACTGTAGCTGATATTTTTTATTGTTGTTGTTGTTGTTGTTGTTGTAGTTGTTGTTTTTTGAATGCATTTTGCCAAATCTTAACATTTTAATTTCTGAAATCCATCCATTGATTCGTTTTTTTGTCACTTTCTCTTAAGCTTTCTTATCACAGTGTGGTTTTATTTTTCAGCCGTCGCCGTGTGTGGTGAAAAGATCAGTGCTGATCTGACTTCATTTAGTTTTGCATGGTGGGTTTCCACATGCTGCATGTTTCCCTTCAAGCTTTATAAACCGAACACCTCACCTGAATATGTTAATGTGATGCTAACAGGACTTGGCTAACAACGAATGAGTATGATTACATGGGCATAATGCTAATGTGCCCCCAATAGCCTTCATTTATTATTAGAAACATTTTTCAGGTGAAATATTCAATTAAAAATTGAACTCTTTTTAAGCTACTCGAGCTGCTTTTCACACTCGCGCTCATGTTTGCCTTTCTCTGTTTTATAATAAACTCAATAATTGAGTAAAGAGCCTTTGCTCGTTGTTTATTTTAGTATGTTATAGCTGCAAAAAAAAAAATGTTCCAGTTACATCTGCTTGTCAGCTCTTCTACTAATTAAAATATTACTATGCCGATTAAAGCATGGCAATTAATTTAAAAACAATTCAGAAAACATAAAATAGCTTTTTTATGCCTGTGAGAAAAAAATGTATGAAATGTCATCTTGTTTTCTAGAAAATACTACAAAAATATATATTTTTGCCAGTGTAAGGACACCATATTACCAATTTCATAACTATAGCTATTTTCACCCTTATGCTCGAAATGCTAATCATCATTAGCATAGAGGTTAGCTAGCTAACTGTGCAGGGTTTAGTATGTTTTTAATATGATTAAATTTTTAATATGATTGATTATGATTTAATATGCTTGCCCAGTTTCATGTTTTTGGTTGCCTGGAAAGCTAATTAACTAGGCTATAAAATAATGACTAGCACAATTCAAGCCTAAAGTATGACAAGCTTGATAGCTGAGAGTAGGACAATGTGATGACTCGATTTTTACGCTTCTCTAACGTGGCTAGAGTGGATTGAAACACTTGTTATAATGGATGAATAGGTGTCGCATAGCTTCTGAACCATGTTTGGTGTGAATTAGCCAAACATTGATTCGTGACTATCTCTTCCAAACTGTTAATTAGCTAGTAGGCTACTACGTAGCTAATAATGACATAATTTATGACTATAACTTATCTCTTTTCTAGAAACTGTGATGCAATATCTGTGTACGCCGTCGTGAGTGACATTTAGTTTTGTCATTTATTTCTAATATAAACACTGATAAGCGTTTAAGATCCTGCCTTTAGCTATGTGTGCAAAAATAGTAGTTTAAAAATAAATAGATTAGAAACAAATCTGTGGATGCATAAATAAACATATAAATATAATGTATTATTCTCTCAAACAATTTCAGTAGCTTAGACATGTGCTAATGCCCATCTGTGACAGCACAGAGCAAAACAGCTATTATGTTCATAAACCATTAAAGTGTGATTGTGCCTCAGTGGAGCTTGTGCACCAGTTCTGTAAAATAGTTCTCAATCCTTGTCAGATTACTAGTACACATCTAAGTAGATGTGAGTTGTATTCAGTGGTCCATGCAGAAATGATGCTCAAACAGTTCGTTCCTCTTCTTTCTAAGGGAAGACAAAAAGGAAAGAGTTAATCATATTTTTTGGCTTTGGTCTGAGAGGTATTGAATGTTTCAGTGTAACAGCCCTCTTCACTTCTTATAGGTCTAACCTGATTATTCGAGGAATACACCAGTGTTTATCAAACCCAGTCTTTATCTAATGTATGCATATCTCAAGGACTGAAATTTTGATAAAATTATGATTTAACTTAAAGCGAGATGTAAACGTAGCAAACGAGTGCTTGGTCAGCTTGTTCTTCAAACTGTGGGCATTTAAGTCTTTCAGAAACTGCTGATCTGGGATTTTCACACCTGACAGTCTCTGGAGTTTACACAGAATGGTGCAAAAAACATCCAGTGAGCGGTAGTTCTGCAGGCAAAAACACCTTGTTGATGGGAGAGTTCAGAGGAGAATGGCCAGACTGGTTTTTTTAATGCGGACAGGAAGTCTATGATAACTCTGATAACTACTCTTTACAACCATGGTAAGCAGAAAAGCATCTCAGAATGCACGTCACATTGAAACCTTGAGGAAGATGGAGCACAACAGCAGAAGACCACATCAGATTCCACTCCTGTCAGCCAAGAACAGGAATCTGAGGCTACAGTAGGTACAGGCTCATGGAAACTGCACAGGTGAAGACTGGATAAAGACTAGATGATGTTTGGAAATTCACTGCATATCTGTGTAACCTGAATCTGAATATGGGAAACTTTCCCAATGTAAATATTGATGTAACTTTTGAATTAAGTCACCAACTCTGAATACAGCCATACATCTTTGATTCACCTTTTCAGAGCCATGACTGATTCTGTTGTATGAATTTGAAACAGACTTCCTGCCCTTAGACATTTTGACTTTGAGCAAACAGGTTTTCTGTTTTATTCTCAGTACAGGGTAAGGTCAAAAATCTTGTTTGTAGTAATTGCTCATACTCTGGAGACGCAGTTGAAAGTGATTAAATTGGAAAAACATTATATTATTGTAAACATTATTGCAGATCCTGGATCAGCACACTTACAGTGAGAGGTTTGAAACAACCCTTTTTAAAAAAGCAAGGTTCTAATATTTTTAGTTTTAGTGTTATTCCCCATCCCATGCATTTCTGTTTTTAATCTATGTCCATTAAAATTAAAAATGTCCAATGGATGGAACTGTAGTTTGTAGTTCACCTAAAAGCTACGAAATTCTTCTGTCTATTAGTGGCCATTACTAATTGAGCATATTAAAAGTCAGGATCTATGCTTGGAAGAGTTGTGACTAAACTGCAGCTGTCAGCCAGGCCATCAGCCAGGCCAACTGGGACAGGCAGCGAGTAGCTTGATAAATTTGGAAGAGGGGAAGGAGAATCAATTTCAGCTGCCATCATACGAATGACAGCAATAACTCATGCTGTCCAAGTTGGCTCATTCAAGGCCCTTGAGACACCCACAAGCATGTTCAACTTTCATCTGTCTGCACAGCCTTGCGGCATACACTTACCTACTGTTCTCATGTAGCTTGTCTATTGAAAAAGTGACCTGTATTTGGAAATATGTATGACACTTCTGTTTAGGAAACAGAGGTGTAATAGTTCATTGTCTTGTAGTCACGACAACCAAACAAAACTAAACCTTTGGCTGAAACAAGAACGTAATGAAACACTCAAAAAATCAGTGTCATTATCTTAGATCTGTCAAGATTCTGAGCTCCTGCATTAGCAATAATAATTGTATGCTGTATGTGTTCAGCTTTTAATTCTGAATTCCATTCAGTTACTAACAAAATAATTTAAAATTCATGTTTAATCATCAATATGGTGAAATTTGCTGTGAAGAGATGTTTATTTCACATTTTTGGAAGGAGTCTCCAGTGTCAGCGCTTTGAAACAGTCAAGGTAAAACTGTAGTTTTTAAGTTTTCAGACACAGGAAAGCCTTTAGGACAGAGTGCTTTGAGGTAACATGACAAGCTACATTTAAAAAAAAAAAAAAGATAAGAGTGAGGGAATTAATATTAATAGCTGTTATAATGTAAGTGATAACAGGAGCTTGTTTCGCAGATTTTTCACACATAAAACGTAACTATTAAATGATATAAAGTATGACGTGTCATTTGTTATATAAAATTGTTATCATTGGCAAATTGCCATTGCATAAGAGGAATAAAACACTTTGGATCATGCTGTTATTGGAATATTGTCAACTTCAGGGTGGTAACAGTAGGTCTATTTCATGTCGGGCCGCATCACAACACCCCATGGTTGATGTTTCCCTATATTAGCATGCCCCTGTGTGTTTTATACCTTACTGGACTGTAGGGCTGTGTTTAGCCCATACTCCTCTCTTACCTCCATGGTCTGGTGTATCCATGGAAGAGCATAAGTTACACTGGTGTAAACTCCTGGGTTGTTCAGTTTTCCGCAGCCCTGAACCCAGCTCGCTGCTCCCACCAGCTTCCACACCGAGGCTTGACAGGCCAGTGGACCACCGCTGTCCCCCTACCAACATGCACGTCCAGATCAGTTATTGTAATATATTGTACAGATATGTTTCAATAAATCAGGAATGTTTCCAGAGAATCTTTTTGGCTGGACTTTTGCCAGGTGACAGATGCCTTTAAAAGTAATTAAATGAAGCAACTGCACATATAAAGCTTTGAATATAAAGAGCAGTAACCAGTAAAAAAAAAACTAGTCAATTCTAAAGTAACCACCCTTAGTCTTTAAAACTGCTTCAGTTCTCTTGGGTACACTGGTATGTTTTTTCCAAGCACCTTGAAGAACCTGCCACAGTTCCTCTGAAAACTTTGCATGACAACCTCCATTATGTTTTATCTTTCTAATCTTTCTAATCTAATTTGCTCTATCATGCTGACACAGTAATACAGAATATGTATGTGTATATGTATATGTATGTATGTGTGTGTGTGTGTGTGTGTGTATATATATATATATATACACACAGTCAGGTCCATAAATATTGGGACATCGACACAATTCTAACATTTTTGGCTCTA
>CM075028.1:9764391-9788235 GCA_037576675.1 Pangasius sanitwongsei
GTGGTGGTGTATAGAGCCAAAAATGTTAGAATTGTGTCGATGTCCCAATATTTATGGACCTGACTGTATATATATCTCATGCACTCAAATAACCTGGCATGTGCCCGCTCCACCTGTCAGATACCCAGCACAGATGTTCCATGGTGAAAGTCCTGGGATTCCACACTCTCGAATAGAGAGGAGAGGAACCAGTCCAGAGTGTAGAGACACACTCACCTCTCCTGCACACATTCAGTACATAATGAGGCTTAAACACCTAATTCGCACCAAATTTCCAAGTTTGATTTTCTTAGACTAGTAAACAATCTATAAATAAGATTTGAGAGAATTAAAAGCCAATAAATTACGCTTAGGTATGATTTAGAAAAGATCATATTTACACAATTTTCCATTTACCCCAAATTTAGTCGAGCAACCAAAACAGGTTTGGTGTCTAACATCCACTTCTACTGGATTAATGTAGCTGACAAGGATTATCTCACCAAAATATTGTGATATTTGGGGTAAATGGAAAATTGTGTAAATATGACATAAATACATGCACAAATCTTCATATACTTGCTTTAAATGACATTGCTAATCTGTTTTTATGAGTTCAGTTCAGAATTGAACTATAGTAATATGTTCCCATACACTTCCAGGTTTCCAGAACAGTGGTGCTAGATTATGTTTAAGAAAAAATTGGTCTGTTTCTTCAACCTGGCTGCCTCCACGTAAAAGTTTTAGACCACTGTAAGTAATACTGTCTTAAATCACATCACCAAGACTGTATGACATGACTTAAGAATTAATTGCCAATATTTATGGAAAAGATTTTGGGTGAGATAGATTTCCTTTACTAGCACTTGGCTGATTTACTACATTTGGGGTAAGTCATTTATCCTCACCTGCTTCTTTTGTTGCTTCCTAGAAAGAACCCTAACACTATTAAGTGTCCTTAAAAGTGACGTACTAACTAGAACTCACCGCCTATTTTTGTGGCTCCCCATCCTGATATCCAGCACATGGATCCTGAACTGAACCCTTCGTTATAGTTAGGCAGACAGATGGGCTGTACTTGACCTGAGGGGACAGAAGTAAACAGGTACTGCATCTGACTCTTCCTACAACATCTCACCACCTGGAGGTTTGACCAGGTTTACATAGGAAAGGAGCAACCCATTCAGCAAGGTCAGATATTGTACAACAGTTACAAATCAATTGTACAGAACACCCTGTTCAATGAATTCCTGCCTGCTATGTTCAGCAATGATGACTGAAAGCATCCTGATCTGTAACCATATTCAAGACCAGGAATCTAATTAGGATCCTAAATGAGAAGCAATCTCTCACCGTTGAATGTGAGTGGCTGTGTTAGTTTAACGAGAGCGATATCATAGCTAAGGCCTTCTGGATGATATGCACTATGGAAAAAGATCTTCATCACAGAAAGATCTGCTGCTCCACTCAGAGGCTGGTCTGTGAGGCCCACCTGAACCGTCCATAAAGTGGGATTAGCAAAGCTAGAACACAGAGAGAAAAGAAAGGAATGATTGTACTTACATTTCCAAACAATAAGGCGTAGTATTCAATAACTACATGGAAAACAATGCAAATATGAGTAAGGAGTGGAAGTGTGGAACCACTCAGAACAATATTTCTTAGAACAATGGTGCAAAGTATTGCTGTGTATGTAGCTGATATATTCTTCTATATAGTACAAGTATTCTCATTTTAATGTAACATAGCTTGTCACACTGCTGATTCATTATCAGTAACAACTGTAAGAGTTTAGATATTAGAGTTAAACCAAGCAGGTAGACTGCATGCATTAAAACCTATTAAACTCTCATGACTCATCAGCAAGTTTAGACTTAGACTCTTAACTACAGGTTATATCACTGTAGCCACAAAATAGTTCATAGTTATTGAATAATAAGCTAAAACCTTAAAGGGTTAAAGTATGCAATACAGTGTGTGTTTCAACATGTGGTTGTGTGTGTTGCTCACCCATATACACAGTGTGCAGCAGTGACTATCCACTGGTTGGTTATTAGCGATCCTCCACAGAGATACAGGTTCTGGTACTGCAAGCTGACCTGCCATGGGTATTGCCCAGAAAGAGATGCATTTCCCCCTACAATCCGGGTCCTGAACCCGGGTCTGGTACCACACTCTACACAGATAGGACAATAGTAATACATGTCTTGGTGAAGAGGGTCTTGAACTGCATACTAATAATTAACTAATAATATGCATTTAGTATTTAGTGGTCACAGAATAATTTGTAGTTGGTGTAGTTATTTAATATGAACGGCTAAATTGTAACCTAGGAGTTAAAGGGGCGCTCTAGCCCACATAAAGTAGCACTAATGGCACACACACATACACACACTTAACTCACCTATACATTTGAGTACCGTGACCAATCCAGATATGCACCGAACCATTCTGGAGAAACAGTAGATTTTTTAATGACAAAATTCATTTCTATTCATTTAGGAACACAATTTACTAAAAAAAAACAATTATATTAGGAATGTAACACAATGACACTATCTGTGTCTGTATCTGTTTAGTGCTCCAAACATCTATATCTGCATTCTGATTTAATCCTGAACTGGGCGTGGCCTAAACCAGAAGTGTTTTTTTTATTATTATTTTTATTTTTTTATTAAATATGAGCCCTACCACTCTGCCCCTGGAAACACTAGAAAACACTCATTTCTACTAGTATTCGGATTCGGTTACAACCCTGTGCTACCCTATAATATTTTTTTAATAATAAGCATATACCTAGGCAGTATTTTTAATACATACATGTATTTGGAACATGAATTTAAAATACAAAATATAGTTCAGTAATTAGTCATTTGTGTCTGATGGTCTTATAACAAAATTATGTATGTATCTATGTATTTTATTTTTTCCAGAAATATATATGTATATATATATATATATAAAGTATAGGTTCTACTATTATTGTGTTTATGAAGTGATTACATGATTACACATTATTGAGACTGATAGTGCCCTTTATTATTATATCAGAGCTAGCTGTCTACATGGATGCTAGCTAGCAAAAAAAAAGGTGCTATACTTGTGTACCTATTTAAAAAAACAGCTAGATAAAATTTGTGGTACAGTAATACTTTAGAAACCTTAGAAGAGATGATGTAATTGATTGACCCTTCACCACTGGTGCAGACCACCATCAATTACATTGTGGCTTTTGAATGACACTTAACATTAATGTTATCGTTAGCTATCATGCACCAGAATGCTAACATTATTTTTTATCAAGTGAAGTGGCACTACTGATCACAAATATGGTTCTGTAACCTTCAAAATGCAAAATTGGTGTTTTTGATACATTTCCATTTAGAGTATTTTGTAATATGTATCAAACTATTTTTTTTAATGTATTTTTGCCCATTGCTGTATATAACTGGCTCTATTATATATATGGCTCTGTACAGACACTGTAAGGAGGTGAACATGTGCACCACCTCTTAGCATGTGCTACACTGACAACCAAATATTCCAAAGAACAGGGTGAATTTGTCAAGATCATGTTGCTAATCCTTAAATAGCATATACTAAGCATAGTAAAGTGTAGTTAATACTTGTGTAAACTTAGCCTTACGGCTATATTGAAACATGCAGTAGGTTGGGCATACCTGAGGAAGGAGCTGTTGTGAATTTTGAAGGTTTGATGATGTATTGGAAAGCGGGAACTAATCATCACTATGTTTTTCGTGAAGGCTGACTCAACAGAAGAGAGAGGGATCGAAGAGGAATTCACATAACTGCAAAAAGGCAGAGGGTCATTTGTGAATATGTTCATACAGCATATGAAGAAAACACACTCAGCCACATATAACTCTATGTGACTGCACTGTGATTGACACATGCAATATAACAATTCATAACAATTCAGTCACTCTCATTAGTTGTGTGATTATGAGCGGCTGTCTTCAGGCACTGTAATTAATCTTGATAGGAGGTTGAATTGGAAGCACATAAACTTTTGCTTGTGTTTGAGCCAAAATGCCTGTCTGCAGAATAAACACAATGAACCGTGACTGCATTGTTAAATGGAAAAATAAAAACTGGAAAAAAAAATCGAAAAAGGAACAGAAGAACGAAAGGCTGTTGATGGGTAAAATGAACATTTTGACCTACTTCTGGTGTGAATGTGTTTGCAATGATTTTCTCCTTCATTTAATGGCAGACTGATTTTAATAGGATTAACGAAGCTGGTGATGGGGGCTTTGGGGGTGAAGTGACTGTATTACACCCACATGATGTAGAAGGGGGAAAGCACACACACACACACACACACACACAACCAAGACATACAGTACAGAAGGACAGTATAACACAGTATACTGGACAGACATACAGTACAGTATATCGGAGGAATCCCTGTTATATGTGTAACTAAATGAAAAAAAGCAGAATGCGAGCAAATAGCGACTGTTCTCTGTTCACGTTTAGATGTGTGACTGAAGATCCTCACATGTGAATGAGAACATCGCCATGGGAACTGAAGGAACATGGCTGCTCTGTGTGTGCTAAGCGTCGCCTTATCAGTGCTTAACCTTTAAACCCCTTATCAGATTGATTCTGTTCGGTGGCTTGTTCCTTTTGTATCAGACTTCCTGATAGTCTCAGTCGTCCCAAGTGGTAGGGCATTAAAACCACTTGAATTGAAATTACGGAAAGAGGTTTGTTGCATTATTTCGAACAATTATAGGACAATGGTGGCTCAGTGGTTGAAAGGTCTGAGCTAGTGCTTGAAAGATTGTGCTTTCCCAAATCCCAATACTGCCAGACAGCCGCTGCTGGACAAAAAAAGATTTGTCCATTATGCTGTTGCACACATGATACATAGAAACTAAGCCAAAGAACATAAAATCACAGAATCTGAAATAAATTCTGAAATGTTATTGGTGTGTGGGTCTGCATTAGTAACCAATGAATGGTGAGTTTTTAACTGGGACTGGATAAGCGGATGAAAGCGTGGAAAGCATGGATAACCATAAACCCAGACGGTGTATCAATGAAAAGAAAACTTAACAAGGAAAGGGAAGCCAAAGAACATTCTTCTTGCCTAATGGGTCAGGTTAAAAAACAACCTTCAAGCTAAAATTGAGCCAAAAAAGACTTAACGTGCCTGCCATCAAGTCGGAACTTCTTAAAGAGCTGTACTTTAATAATTTGGATGAGTTTGTGAGGTAAAAAAGAAGAAAGGAAAGAAGCCAGTCTCCTATATGGTAAACTAAGACTGCCTTCTGCAGAACACCAAGAAATACTGCTCAAATACTCATATTGGAGATGTAGTAAAGTATACATTTTATTTCACGTGTTGGTTTGTGGGGCATGGCAGTCAGGGCTCTATTCATTAGTTCATGCTTAGCAGGTGCAGAGGGGCCCCTGCATAGGTATCTGCCCAAGGATTTACAAATCTGTCCCTAACTGGGCCCTTGAGCATGGCACTTGGATCTCAGTTCAACTGTATGTTGCTTTGGATAAAGGTATCTGCCAAATGAATAAATGTAAATGTTATAGGTCATGAAATAAGGTTGATGTTGAGGAAAAAGGCTTCATCTGGGAAACTCCAAACTCATCGATACATAGTTGAGATTGGAGTTTTCTACACTTGGAGCCATTGGCTTTTACTAGTTGGCATGTGCTCCTGCACCTGTTGTAGCCGAGCTGTTTGCAGGTAGAGAATCCCAGATTGGTGCTCCAGTTCTCCCAGCACACAGAGCTCCATATGCCCCTACTGTGAATCTGCAAGACGGAGTGTCTCCCACTCACTCGCACTAATGAAAACAGAGATGAAAAATGATGGTAATTAAAAGACAGCAGGTATATGGGGGCTTCCTGCATGGCTCAATACACTTCTAACTATATTACTGTGGTTAAAGTTATAGAAAGCAATTTGGTGGAAAGTTTAAATAAAAAAAAAAAAATACAGTCCATCCCTTCAGCATTGTCTCCAAAGCCATGCCCTCAAAACACAAGCTCAAGATGGAGCTTTCTCATTTTACACGTAGGTACTGTACAGATGCCTGCTTATCCTGACTTGTTGGATATTGGTGGTCAACATCAGTGTTTTTTTTCCTTCTATTTATCAAGCCCAAGGCACCACAGACATCAGAGTTTCTCCTCTGAGCAGATATTATATTCTTCATGCTTAATATATTTTTTAAGCTTTACCATTACTCTTCCAAATATTACAAAAAGTATTCTGATATAAAAAATCACTGACTCAGCCTTTATTAATGAGCGACAGCAAATGCAGATTCATTTCACTAATCTCATTTACCTTGTCTAAAATGAATCCTACTTTTCTGATCCCCCTTTCATTCTGTTCAGCATATACATACGCTACCTTGGAGTAGGAATGTGAGGACTGAATGACACCTACCTACAGAGTTTTTACACATTTTACAGAGTTTTAGAGTCATAAAGATATTTATCTGGGGAGAAGTTGACGCAGTAAATGCATTAACAAAGCAATTTAATAAATATTTGAATTCTAATTAAGAGTATTGTTTACTATTCTACTATTCAATTGGGAGAAGCTTGAACATTGTAAGTGGGATCATGAATCGAGCTTCACCTAATTTAGCCTCAGTAATTTAACACTTTCATTTACTGTGTGTGTGTGTGTGTGTGTGTGTGTGTGTGTGTGCTCACCACAGCTGAGTTCATCCTCTCCCTCGCCACAGTCTTTGACTCCGTCACAGACAGCAGATCTCTTGATACACTTAGCTGTAGACACACAGCGGAATTTTCCTGAGCAGCTCAAACCCACTGTGAAAAAAAGTGAGAATAAATCACATTTACTTGGAAATGCTCACTTTTCTTTTCTTTTTTATCATATTTATGCACTGTAATACAGTATATATATACCTAATGCATACAGAATTTAAATACCAAACTTAAATACAGAAATGTCACACTATGAACAGGACTTTGGGATTGTTATGCTAATTTAATTACCACTTTTTTTTTTTTTAAACTAAATTCCATTTGTTCCTAAGGTGTCAGACAATTCTGCTTAATCACAGGGCGTAGGTTATTAAATATTTATAGTGCTAAGATACTGAAGAGTGTCTTACACCAGGAAGTCATGACACTAAGACACACACACACCCATACACACTCACCTCCCAGACCAATTCCTATAACCAGAGTCACTGCTATTAACAAACAAATGATTATCAGCAGCATCAGCAGCTTGCGTGGTATGTCTGGCCAGTGCATGGACCGAGAGTCTGATAGATTTTCTCCTACAGAGAGATAAGAAAAGGAAGAGGTCACCAAATTAAATCTATCTGATAAGGGGTCAAAACCAGTTATGCCTGAAAAAGGGATACTAAACTGTACCTTTCCTTGTCGCTAGGGTGGTACTCTTATCTTGGAAACATGGAAATGTGGATATAGTGTGCCTTTTAAAAGGTACTTAATTAGACTGTAATCACCTTTGGAACTTGAGGGTATCACCCCAGCTACAGGGAATATAACAGTTTAGTAGTGACATTTCTGAGTGTGAATAAGTCAACACTTTAATAAATAAGCAGCATGTTCTAACGGGCTAGTAGTAATACTGTTAATAATGTTAACAGTGTGTTATAAAACAAGTTAGTATTATTAGTTATTTATTTCTTTATATACGTAGTTAATTGTTTTGTTATATTGTATTATTGCTTAATTCTATACTCATTTATGGTTTGTATGATTGAATAATGCCTCACTTATAAGTTGTTTGTCATATAAATAAATGATTAATTATGTATAATATGTACAATATACTGTATATGGGTTAAAGCCAGAAAACAAAGAGAAAGTCAGCATGCTGTAACATATAACAGATTGCATAACTGTCGAAAAAGTAATTGACTGATTAATTGACTTTTATTTTAAATAAAAATCATTTCAGACATACATATTGTCTATAATACTTGTGATAGCTCACACTGAGAAATCTCTATATTTTACTCTTATAGATGCAACTACCGCCATCTCTTCTCTTTCATGTATGAAATTCTTGTAGGAATCTTTTTTATTTAAAAACGGTTTTTAAAATTTTATTTTATTCGAAATGTGCCAGTTTTCATTCTTTTTATATGTAAGTCAATAAAAGTTTAATGTTTTATTTATCATATATAACTATATGAATGTAGAACTGTAAAAACAACAATATAATAAGAGTATAAAGTACAAAGCACACTTATGCAGCTTATAACCCACAGTGTATGATGTGGTACAAAGAGTACCAAAAGTCCGCTTCACATACCATGGATGAAGGGCCGCACTTTAATGATGGACGTCCTGTGTGAATTATAAAACGTCTTAACGGTGTGTGTTTTGTAGATGGGGAGTGGATTTGATGCCTCAGCAGGCAAGCGAACAGGAACATGTGGGTCATGGGTGTTGGGGTCGAAGTACTGCGGTGGTCTGGAGGTCCCCCAGCCTCCTACTGAACTGCTGAAGGGGCTCACGTCGATCACGCTGGGGGTCCTGATGTTCGGGAGGTCCTCGCTCTCTGTATCTGCCTCAAAGTGATCTGACTCCGCCCCCTCCTTAACAGAGGTCTGAAGTGTGAATAGGTGTGTGTATTAATGGCAAGGAATAAGAGTGAAAACCATCAACACCACTGGGACCTGTAAAATGTCCTCGTAATGCTTGGTTCATCAAACCTAATGTCTTTTTTTTTTTATTGATCCATCACCATGTTTAATAGTAGGCAACATATATATAATGGGTCGATAGCACCATTTGGATTCATCCAACTGTAAATATGATGCCTAGATGTAGAAAGCAGGGGTGATGGGTGACTCGTACCACTTTATACCAGTTGCTGAGAGGTCCAGGTTCTTACATGTTTTTGCAGCTCTGCTATAAATATGAGCTTTGAGAATCTCGCAATATACAGCTGATGTTACTATTACGTTTACGCTGAAACAGCTATAAACATTCATTCCCTCACCAGCTTATTTTGCCCTCTCTTGAAGTTAATAAGACAAAAAAAAAACACAGCTTGTTTCCTCTATACTAGACTTTCCCAAGTCAGAAAAGTTGTTGAAAAAAATGCCACACCTCTGATTGTTACAGAGCACTGGCACTGGAGAATCATTCCAAAAAATAAAAAAATAAACATTTACTCACAGAAAACTTCACTATATTAACAATGACACATATTTTTAAATCAGTTTATGTGGAGTGTCCCCCATACAAGTACCTGTGTAAGATGTTACTATAGAAACGCTAATGTATTCAAAATAGTGCATTAATATAAACCTGCAATTTGAATTACAGACAGCACTATTATCAGAGCTACTGTTATAGAAAATTAAAAACACCTTCTGACCAACCAGAATCGAGAATTCAACAGCGCTGTGGTATTAAAAGGATAATAATAATAATCTGGTCAGTGGGTGTAAATGCTGTAACCCACAATTCATTCTTAATTATTAATTTTAACAATTACTATTACAATCACATAAAGATTTCCTATTGTTTCATAATGTTTGCTCTGGATACAAAAGAGTTAGTTTGCAGGTCAGCTTTGCCCATAACTTTCTAGTTTGACATGAACATGAACCAATGTGCAATTTGGTGTGTAATTCTCATGGACAGAAATAAACTGTAAGTTTATTTAGGTTTATCCATTTAAATTTTATCTTAAGTGATACTTTTTTTTTTAATTGAGAGAAGCCATCTTCTCGAATGCCTCATCAAATAGATTCCTGCTTATGACTCATTTTTGCTTTGACTCATATCCCTTTTGTATGTACTTGAGATTTTGAGTTATTTCAAGGACAGTGTATTTCTTGCGATACTCAGGATAAACTTTGGCAAAAGACATGTTAGGATAGAGAATAGCGACTACAAATTTTCCTTACCTTGCCCACAGTGTTTTCTCTCTTTGTGGCAGGCTGCTGTTTTTCTCCAGTTTTCTTTTCAAGGTAAGCCATCATTTCTGTCTCATCCTTTCATCTCCGACCCTCAGTAGGTGACACTGTCCCAGGATGCAATGAAAAGTTCACAATGACCCCACCATGTCTCCAACATGCTGATCGAGGAAAGTTCAAATGAAGAAAATGGCAACTGAAAAAATGACTCTGAGCAGTTGTATTTTCAGCAAATGAATTGATTGGCTAAGGCTATTTGATGTAGGTCTTGTTGATCTCAAGCCCAAACATTGTCATGAAAAACAAGTCACAAATAAAAACCAAAAGGTTTTCGTAAATATATATGCTAACAATTTGCTAATTAACATTCCATTCCAGTAATAAAGTGAATATAAGTTAATGTAGTAAGTGTTAACTGACCATCCGACTGGCTACCTTTCTGAAAAACTCCTCCCTCCCCACCTCTCTAACTCTGTCTCTCTCCACACCTCTTCTGTAACACAATGAGACATTTGATCAAGTGAGCAGTGCTCTGTAATGCCACTACAGCTGTGGATCAGATCTCCAGGCAATGTGTTGCCTTTGTTACTCCAGTTACACCAGAGCAGTTACAGATGGAGCTGGACACCAGCCTCCTGCCAGCGAAAGAAGCTAAGCATGAAAAGGTCAGCACACGAGGTCAAAGGTCATTCCTTTTAAAACTTTATTTATCCCTGTTTAGCAGCAGTCATGTTGACTTTAGTTGTACATAATTCATCATGAAGAGGCGCGTTACAATTTTTCATGATAAGGATATTGGAAATGGTTACACAATACCATTTGCAATATCAGTATATACTGAAGTTACATACTGAAAAAATGCATTATTTTGTCATGTGGCATCTCTTTTGAAGTATGATTTCAAGATTTGTGAGTGGTTTTTAATAAGTAAACCAGGCAAAAATCTGAAGTCTAAGAGTAGTCCTCTTTAAGGAAAATTCCAGCATTTTTCAACCTAATGTTTATCATACTACATCCATATGTACTGTATGTAACATCTAGCTCAAAGTTCGATGTGTTGCACTGACAAGAAATTTGGAGAGGTTTCCCTGCAGTCA
This sequence comes from Pangasius sanitwongsei, assembly GCA_037576675.1. Lineage (NCBI taxonomy): Eukaryota > Metazoa > Chordata > Actinopteri > Siluriformes > Pangasiidae > Pangasius > Pangasius sanitwongsei. Next base: position 9,775,400 of record CM075028.1, read on the forward strand.
GAAAATCTGAAAACCTGTTTTTTCAAAACTCACTAAGGGCAGCTGAAATCCAAATCCAAAATTGTTGCAAAACAAATATTTTTGCAAAAATAATCAATCAAGCTAAATAATTTTATTGCCAAGTTAGCAAATATGGTAAAACTACTGTACATAATAGCTTTAGTAAGACATTTTCTCATGCCTGTCTCATCTTGGTATTAAAAGGGCCCAAAGTGTGCCAAGAAAACATTCCCCACACCATTACACCACCTCTGCCAGCTTGGACTGTTGACTGTTGTGTCCATGGATTCATGCTGTTGGCGCCAAATTCTGACCCTACCATCTGTGTACCTCAGCAGAAATCTAGATTCATCAGACCAGGCTATGTTTTTCCAGTCAGTTTTCAACTGTCCAGGTTTGGTGAGCCTGTGCCCACCGCAGCCTCAGTGGTCTTCTGCTCTTGTCTGAGATCACATTTCCCCCCCATTCTGTTGGTTGATGTGAACATTACCCATTACATTACATTACCTGAAGCTGCATGATTTTATGCATTGCACTGCTGCCACACAATTTGCTGATTAGATAATGGCATAAATGAATAGGTGTACAGGTGTTTCTAATGAAGTGTTCACTGAGTGTATATACAGTACATTGGGCTAGTGTATGTATGTAGTGATATCATTTGACCCGCAGGTGTCACTAAATCGCTGCTCCTTCTTTCCATAGTCAGGCATGTTGTCGTGTTGACCTCCATCTCTCAGTCTGACGCTGAAGTGGCTTTTGTGCTCAGCATCGATGATTCACCAGCCTGTGTGTGCCAACTGACTTCTGTGTAGCTCTAATCCCCTTCTCCTGCAGTCACGACAACAGAGACAGAGAGAGGGAGAGAGAGAACTGTAGTGACTCAGCTGTCAGAGAGAAATGTTCAAAGCATGCAGCTACAATATGTTTTAGAGCCTGCTAATGAGTTGTTCACAGGATCTCATTTTAAGAGGCACTTTATTCAGTGTACTTATAATTGTATGCTCCCATGATCTACATCACACTCTCAAGTAGTGGTGTTAGGTTATAAATGTTTTATCACTGCGGTGGTGCATTTGAAGGTAGTTTGTTTGTGAATGTAGTTACAAAATTGTAGAGGAATATCATATAGGTATCCAAGTGAACTGGAAGGACCACCGTTTTATCTTTGAGGGCACATTTACACTAACCGGCCACCAAACACCTATCGTCTTTTTCCAATCTTCAAAAGTCCAATTATGGTGTGTCTGTGCCCACTGTACCCTCGGACTCCTGTTCTTGGCTGACAGGTGCAGAACCCGATGTGGTCTTCTGCTGTTCAAAGTTGCCGCCACCTCAAAGTTTTGCATATCGTGCATTCTGAGTTGCTTTTCTGCTCACCATGGTGGTAAAGAGTTGTTATTTGAGTTAGTGTAGCCTTTCTCTCAGCTCAAATCAGTCTGGCTATTCTCCTCTGACCTCTCTCATGGTTTGCACCATTCTGTGCAAACTCTGCAGACTGTTGTGTGTGAAAATCCCAGAAGATCAGCAGTTTCTGAAATTTGTTGTGAACATTAACTGAAGCCTTTGATCTCAATCTGCATGATTTTATGTATTGTGCTGCTGCAACATGATTGGAAAATTGCATGAAAAAATAGGGGGAATATAAAACCACTTACCACAAGCAGATGATTTTTTTTTTCTGAATTTAATTTGTCCCCGCTATGTGTTCTCTGCATCAGTGTTCTTGCGTAACCCCTAAATATCATGCATAGGTTACAAACAAGTGTTCTTTAGGTGATATGAGCAGAGAATATGGACTGCAGATAGGTTCTACTTGGAACCTTGTGTGCTATATGATTCTACACTGAACCTCATTCAAAGGATGTAACAAACTAAAGAACCCTTTATGTGTTAGATTTTTTAAAAATATGTTGTATTGTTGCATATAATATAATAAAATAATTTACTGGACACAATGAAGGTATTTCCAGGTTCTAATGATAGAAAAGAGACACATGTTGCTGACGCGGGTTACGTCAAAGCCCATGCAGATTTGTCTTTACGTCATCAATTACGCTCAAAGTGATTGGCGGATTTCAGAACGTGACGTGTTTTGAGAAAGGACCCAACTTCCGCATCAAGCGTCGCGTTTGTCTGCATCTCCTAAAGGGTTTCAAAAGCAATTTTTCAGGACATTCCTATTTTGATACGTGTAATGCATTAGTGCTGAATGTTGTGTTGGATTATGAATTCTGAACAACAAAGTGTTTTTGCATAAACAGCCCTTTTTCACGTAAACAAGCAAACAAATAAAACTAAAAAAAAAATCCAGGGTATGATCCGTTAATAAACTGTGTGTTAATGTGTAATCATAAATCACGAGATTAATCCTTATGGAATAATTAATTCGAGATGACATCTGAGACGAATGCACGCTTAAAAAAAAAAAAAAAAATCGGGCCAGGGGGAAACGGATTGGAAACGGTCAATTTACTCGTCGTGATGTCAGCGAGTTTTAGGTGCTCGCCGAGAATGCCTGAGTAGTTGCGGTCTGGCTCTGCCTCACCAATGACGGTCTCTCCATGTTGCATGTCCTTCAGTTCGGCGTGTGGCTTCTTAAATTGCCATCACGGATTCCGATTTGGAAGCAAAGCGAGCCGGTGGGCTGCTCGTCCTGCGGCTCGCAGTCGGCCAAACCGCGGTGCTGTCGCGCCAAGCGCGCGGAGCTGTCCAACAACTTTATGCGCGACATGGAGTGCCGAGTGCTGTCCATCCAGAGTCATGTAGTGAGGGGCTACGTGGGCAACAAATCTGCGTCCTTCCCTTTACAGGTAACACTCGTGCTTTTTTTTTAAATAAAAAAAAACGTTAGATCTACACATTTTGCACAAATGCCCAAATGCACGCGCTTACAGCTGGACATAATGCGCGAGAATGGCACTGTAGCAGCCGGTGTAGGAAAGTAAGGAAAGGTCACATGGTAAAAATATCTTCATGCCTTTCGCGTTGCTTTATTTCAACTGTTGGACACATGCTTTATCATTTAATTTAAGCAAGTTATCCAGTAAATCGCCTAATTCCCAGTGTGTCCATGCATTCCATAAAATGTCCCATCCATCTGAGGTTATTCCCTGTGAACCCTGTGAAAATCTAATGCTGGATCTGAATAAACATAGTATAATTGAAATGGCGTGTCTTTAGCTGATCTCTGTGGGTGATGGGTTTGTGTGAATCACCAACAACCAAACGGTCATTATGGACATCATCATTAATGTCGCTGATCCACTCCTTCAAGGTAAACACGCAATTGCTAGGAAAACCTGAGAGACAAGAGGAAAGAGAAGCAGACCAGAGCAGCTGAGCACCCTGTATTCTGGCTGTCCTTCGATCAGGAGGTGTATCGATTCACTGGATTTTGAATCAGTCTCAGTTCAGTCAGCTGTAAGAGCAACAGACTATGGTGTGCTACAAGTGCCAAAACGCGCGCGACTGAGATTTACATGACCGCAAATGACGTCACGAAAAAGTGTTCTGGTAGCTTAGTGAGGGGGGAAAAAAAACACACTTCTCTTCACACATCTTTCTGGGCTGGGTTCCTCAAAAGCACTGCAAAGGCTAAGACCTTCGTAACTTGGAGAGCAAGTGTTCATTGTGATACTCGCTCTACTAACTGAGGTTGCTTTTGGGAAACTCTAGCCTAGTTTTGTCATGTCCATCTCTTGGTTAGGATGCGACAAGCGTTCTTTTGGTTTAGACTTTACTGTGGTGGAAAACCTAAACTGAACTGAACTGAATCACGTTGGATAGCACCTGAATCGAATAGTATCGGATCTGTAGTGAATTGAAGTGTATTGAATCGTTACTTGTTGAACTGTTTTTTTTTTTTTTTTTGCATTGCATCATTCACATGTCTGGAGATGTGTATTGAATCTCCTGAAAGAAGGAGATTCAGGGACCTAGTTTATAGAGCTTCAGAGTTTCACTGGAAAAATCGTGGGTGTCTCTGAGCTCTTGTATGCAGAAGAGGGTAGATAGTGCTTTCCTCTGAATGTTCAGCTACCCCGTGATGTAGCATGAGCAGCAGGTCAAAAACAGGCTGCAAGATTCAATTCAAATGATGCGACTGTCATCTATGCCAGAGAGTCCAAGACAGTATAATTGGCACTGATCTCCTAATTAGGAAGATGTCAGTCAGAGCAATGCTTGACAATCCTCAGTGTCTGTTGACCCCTGTATACAGAATTGTGCAGTTAAAGCTCTCCTCCAAGCATATTATCTGTTGTGTTATGTTGCATGAGCAGCTGTTTGTAAAGATGTAGTTATTAAAAAGACAGCTAGTACTAGAACTAGCTAGTGGGTGGGATCTGGCCATGACTAAGTCAGGAAATGTTGAAAGATGTGGGTCAAAATTTACAGTGGAATTTGAGTTTTGAATGCCAGCCTGTTTTATTAACCATGGTGGAATTTTTCAGTTCAGTGATTAATCTTGTACAATCTTTTACGTTACAGGTGATGGGCTTTGAAGTGGACTCCATCAACTCAGTACAGTTCTCCAACCATACAGGTATATTTAGAGCATGCTGTGCTTAATATGTCTTATGCATATGCCTTAATATGTCTAGCATGCTAGCACTGTCTTCGTAATGCTACATCAAAACCCTACATGATGACTCTCTTTGGGTGTTGAACTCTGCCTTTTGTAGCAGTGAACTCAGTGGACACTAAGGTTTGCATGGAAATGTGTGTTCACCTCCCTCTGTTAAACGTTGACCATAAGAAAGGCAGTGTTTGTTCACAAAAAGCTAAAATCATGCAGTGAGGACCTTCTTTGACATTTTGTCCTCACTGACCCACTGACTTACTGCAGCGAAGAATCATAACAGAACCTTCTAACATGACCCCAAAAGCTTTGGCTTTTGTTTTTCAACCCAGCTGTACAACATTTCTCTCAATACATGCTTTAAAACTTTTCTGGATTTAATGTAGTGAAAAATCTGTCTTCATGAGGCCACTGCCCATTATAAGTCGCGTCATTCTTTCATCTTCAGGCAGAAACTAGAGCTTACGGAGGAATGATCTGTTATTTTAAGACAAATCTATTTGCTTACTCATTCTTTTTCTTGATAACTTGGACTAGCTTCATTAATTTCATTTGAGCATAATTATGCAGTGTTTACATATGCAGTTTAACAGGAGTGTAATCAAACTCTATATGCATTTATGCATTGTCCATTACTAACTACTATTTCTGCTATGGCCAATCAGGTGTGTGTGCGTGGTAAGGTGGTCACGGGGTGTGTACTGATCACAGTGCAAGTGCATAGATAATTGCTGTGTAGGTGGTAGTTAAAAATGGGATGTTTGTTGCATACACATTAGCCAAGTTGTACACAAGCGACTTAGAGATCGGCTGTGTCGTCATGTGATGAGGCAGTTTTACACTTTTTTTTTTTTTTTTTACAATTAAAACACTTTTAAAAACATGTTAAATTACTATTGATTCCATTTGTCACATTTAATATCCTCAAATTTCCATAATATAGAGAGATAGGAGGGACATTTTCAGGACGGAGTGAATGATGGCTTAGCTGCTTGGGGCAGTTTGATGATTTGTCTAGGGAATTATACTTGCATTTTGTGTGTGTGTGTGTGTGTGTGTGTTAAATGATCAGTATGCAGGACGCCACTGGAGGTAGTCTAGGAGTCACAGGACAGAGAGAGTACGTAATGAGACAAAACTTTTAAGGACAGCAAGAGAGGAAAAATTAGTGCTTCAAGCTGTGTGTGTGTTCTTTGCTCCTTATTATACCCTCACAAATACTATAAGCATATACAGATATAATCTGCTATTACACAAACACACTATCTAGCGCTCACCTGAGGGAGTAAAGGAAGCCTCTAAGACAGTCTCTCTTTATCCCTTTCTCTCTATTATCAGTGAGAAACACCTTTCTTTTCCTTTCTACCTCACTTATTTAGATCTCTGACCTGCTTCCAAGTCAACTGTAACCCTACTGTGTAACCTGAATTTCTCTGTTAAAGCATTTTTGACTCTTAGGCTTTGTAGGTCTGTCAGAGTGGGTGCACAGTGTGCAATACCATTAGTCACATTCCGGCTTTGCCTATAAAGACCTTTTCCCCATTCGTGCCAGTAATGACAGGATGATGAAGAAATATCATAGAGACACTGTATATTATTGCCACAGCTTGAGTAGCCTGGCCTATCACATGCTGTTTTTACAACATTCTGTTAATCTTGTTATTGTCACCAAGTTTAGACATAGCAATTTTGGAAATTTGGTGTGTTTCATTTCATCTGATTTTCTAAAAGTTCAAATTGAAGTTTGTGTGGTTTTGGCAATCCCCACACACTGCAGTATCGAATGACAGTCAGTGCAGCAGACTTTTGGCCAAATTGAAACAGATCAGTTTTAAAACAAACTCAAACTTGGATATTTCGTTCGTATTGTATCTGGATTATGTCCTGATAAAATTTTGACCAAATGTTTTTTTTTCACCTGTCATCACAAATGGGTTTCTAGTTAGCCAGCTTAGAGTCATATTTTCTGTATTATACTTAACATGCAAATGAGCCCAATAATACTTGATCATCTTCCTGTATTTCTTGTTTTTATGTTTTTTATGCAAAAGATGATACTACCGCAATAGTAACCTGATAAAACATGTTCACGGTGTTCAAATAGTATCTTCAGAAGAGAGTGTGAGAGTGGCTGGCCTGAGTGTGCATAGCAGTATCAGTGAGTGGTCATTAAAATTAGTGCAAGGTGCTGTGACTCATGAGCAAAGTGTAGAACCTGGTAAAAGGAATCATGTGTATCTCAGTGCTCGCAGAAGTGAAGTGCTCTCACGTGCAATTTTTCTCTTCATGCACGCTTCATTGCTCTATGTGCATGAATACCTCAAGTTTCAATTTGTGCTCTTTTTAATAACCATGCTTGCTGATACTGCTCTGCATGCTCAGGTCGGCCACTTTCTATTAGAGATCATGTTTAAACGCTCTAAGATGTTTTCTCGGGTTATTTATGTTCTAGAAAGATGCCTCCTCGTCTTGATACTTTACAGTCTGCTTTGTTTGTTCATTAATCATGAAATATGTCCAGATTGCTGTCTTTTTGTGTCATCTGTTCATTAGCTTCACAACATACACTAGGCTTATGTCACATAGTATCACAAAGTATTGGATGCTGGACAGTGATACAAGACGTATCTCAATGCAGGCTATTTGACACATGCTATAATGCTTCCTTCTGATTAGCTTAACATTTTGAGACAGTTAGGTTCCCACTCACAAAGTTCGTGATCTGTATGCTTCTCTCTCTTTTGCTACTGCCTAGTGTGTAAGAAAAGGTAGAGAAGAAACAATTTCCCATTGGAATGAATGGACTTGGGCTCACATCGTGCAAATCAACTAACTGTATGCTCAGCATATAAACCTTCACATCACTCTCATTGTCCGATGATTGATTTAGGATTGGTAATTTAAACCACTACTGTTCTCCATTCATTTGGCACTGAAATCTTGGTCGAATGCACCCCTCTCCCTTTGGGCCTTGATGTTGTCTTTAGCCACTTGAGCTGCTTTGTGCCTCTAATAGATCTTAAAGTGGAAGAAAAGGGGGGAATAATAAAATGAGTGCATTGCTTGGCTGATGTTGGAGCCTGAGGCAGATGCTGTCTAATGGATGGTATGCCAATTGTTTTAATGCTTAATTGAGGTTTGTTTGAGCTCATTGCCCGAGCAGGTTCTTAACCTCAGCACAACCTGCCATTGGATTAACATTGGCTGTAATGTGCATATGTTTTGCAGTACCCAGCATAATGTGTCGATTATTATGTTAATAACGGGCTTCATGTAGTATCATAGTGAGCAGGCTGTCCCGTGGAGATGGAGAAGGAGAGGATGTGTATGGAATAATTAGGGTGTGCAAGTAGCTGGCAGCCATGGAGGGTTTTCTGAATGGGAGAGTTGCACTCTTTGGCGGAAATCTGAAGGTGAATGACGCAGACAGTTGTGTGCATGTGTGTAAAAGTGTGCTCGAGCTTGCCTAGCTGCTTCATTGTGTGTGTGTGTGTGTGTGTGTGAGCGAGTGTATTGGCTCATTAGGATCCCGCAGCACATGGTGCCGTCTCACACTCCGTTTCACTCATTCTGGCAACAGCGATGGCTTCCTTGGCCTTGGAGAGAGAGAGAAAAAAATTGAAAGGCACAGAGAGACGAAAATAGAGTAAGAGTGAGACTGGGAAATAAGAGGATAGGAAGAGAGGGAGCAATTACATGTAAACGGCAGGTGAGAGATCATGATGGAGGTAGAGACCTGGAGAGAGATAAAATGAGAGGGATAAGAGAAATGCAGTCTGACGTCAGCTTTTCAACCACTGGGTAGGTCTGGGAGGTCTAAACAGTAGTCAAACCCAGGTAAGGGGGTGGGGGCTCAGAATTCTGTTACTGATTTGCATTTAGCATTTGTTGTATTATCAAATGAAAGTATTTCTTTACCAATGCTAATTAAAGTAAATGACAGCCAGTATGGGGCAACCACTATGGTTTTATTCATTGTTAGCCAATATTCCTGGAAAGGGCAGCTTCTTTCACCTCACAGCAGTAAAATGATGTGGACAGCACAGTAATGCGGACAACGCACGATCCTGAAAAGCAAAACCTACATTTAGTTGCTCTGATGTTGCTTCAACTTACAGTTGCTTTTTAAGAATTAAGTGCTGTTTCAGAAGTGAATGCTTTTTGCTCGGACATGGAATCTTCTTCACAATGAAAGACCAAGGCCGATCATGCCTATTCTTGTTTGTAGGAGGAGGCTAATGCATGCTTTCTCCGAGACATGTGAAACTGGCCAAATGCGTCTTTTCAAACTGCTCTTCATGCTGCGTAACACACGCAGAGGAAAGGGCTGTCTACCCTCTTCCACATACATGAGCACACAAATGCTTACAATTGGCTTGTGTCGCTGTGATTGACAGGTGAGAGAGAGTATGCCATCCCTCCCACTCAGAGAGCTCAGCCAATTTTGCTCTCTAGGCTTCCAGGCATGGGTGGCCATCATCAGGATTCAAACAAGCCATCTCCTGATGGCAGGGCAAACACTTTTCTGTTGTGTTGCTAGGGACTGAAGTTTTTTTGTGAAGTCCTTTGTCTTACTCATTCCCCTCCCTCTTTCCACAACACCATGACTCAATCCCAGAAACTGACTGATGACTCTTATCTTTCAAATCCACTTTCTCTGGTAGTATTAAGTACCTCTGTCTAGCTCCTATTTTTCCTATTATCCAGTACTTGGTGCTGTATTTCTCTTTATCCAGTTATGCCCAGTATTAGTCTGGCTTCTTGGCCTAATGCCAGGTCCATCATGTCCAGGGTGCACTGTGGCTTTTAATCTCCCTTCCTTGAAAACAATGAACCTTACCTCTCATAAATTTGAAAAGGCTAGATGCTGAATGTTTTTGCTGAGCCACAGAGCAGGCCGTATAAACAATGCTAAATGCTTGTAAAGATACTCATTGTACTGAGACCTTTTCACTCATTATAATTGCATTTCCTGCTAGGAATTTGCACTTCAGTATCAAGGACCTGGGCGTATATGTTTGTTTTTACTAAGATCAGAGAACAGAAGGTAGAACAACTGACTACGTTACTGTGTGACCTTCAAGAGCTGTGATTTTTTTTTTTTTTTTCTGTTCAGCTAAACATAAGGAATATAAGTATAGGCTGCAAAGCCTTGGGATATAAAAGCGGCACACACAATCAGTGTTGTTACTGCTGCCTCATACACCATAAATCTTCTGTATGTGTATTTATGCGTTTATCTGCATGCTCATGATTATGATTTAGTGTTAAATAAATTGTCTGTGTCATAGGTATAGGATAGTGTGTGTACATTTTGTAGCATAAAGACATTGCTGAATTGCAGTAGCAAATAGAGATGACAGGAGGACGTCTTATGACAAAGAATCCCCTATGCGCACACACACACACACACACACACGTGCATACAGAGATAGTGCCTCTCTCGTGCAGCCCCTCAGGCTTTCTTCTGCCCTGTTACTTAGCAACAAGCAGCACATCATGTGACCAGCTTGGTGATTCACCTGAATTGTGACATCACAGCTTCCCACGGCAACAGTAACTGTCTCTGATGAAGCAGCAAAGCCTCTGTGCACTGCGCCTCTTTTTCCCTGTGTATGTGTCCGTGTGTCTGTCAGTCAGTCAGTCAGTCAGTGTCCTTGTGGCTGTAGGCTGCTATCCATTCCTTTTTTTTTCCATTTCTGTTGCTTTCACATCACTGACTCAAATGAACTGATTCTCACTAACACATAGTCAGCCAAATGTTGTTTGGAAGACCATCAGTTTATTTCTGTATTGAATAATCAATTGCTTGACGTTGCAGTTCCATAAAAAATGACATTAGACAGCAGAAAAGTGCCTCCACTTTTACATTCATCATAAAATCCAGTTTCAAGGACTCTGTTTCAAGTCTTCTACTTGTAAACTGATGTTGCATGGCTTGCAAAAATAATTGGATTTTATAAACCATATGGCCAAAAGTTTGTGGACACCTGACCATCACATCCATGTGTGGGCCATGCACAAACTGTTGCCCCAAAGTTGGAAGTACACAATTGTAAAGGATGGCCTTGCCATGTTGTGCATTCTGAGATGCTTTTCTGCTTACCATGATTGTAAAGATGATGATTTATTATAATAATAATAATAATAATAATAATAATATTATTATTAATAATAATAATAATAATAATAATAAGTTATTTTAGTTACTGTAACCTTCCTCAAACCGGTCTGGCCATTCTCCTCTGACCTCTCTCATCAACAAGGTGTTTCTGCTCACAGAACTGCCACTTACTGGATGTGTTTTGTTTTTCACACCATTCCTTGTAAACTCCAGAGGCTGTTGTGTTTGAAAATCTATATATGACTTATATCTGCCAAATAATTGGCTGAATGGATAATTGCATGAATCAGCGGGTGTACAGGTGTTCCTATTAAAGTGGCAGGTGAGTGTATATCAACCCATATTATTAGTGCTGAAGATAATGAATCAAATCTGATTACTGTAAGACATAGATTATGCTAACTTGTGCTATTAGCCTGCCATCTTTTGTCATTACACGATCAAGCAATTACACCATAAAACGTCTTGCTGAAATCAAAAACTTTTACAATATCCAACGTTTCACTATGTTTATATTAGTGAATTGTTTTCAACAGGAGAAAGAATTTTTTCTTTAAATATAAAGAAATTGCAGGTCTGGATCCCATCAACTCACCATTTGACCTCTGACATTTATGTCGTCCAGGTTATGCGCACTGGAAGGGGCAGGTAGTGACAGCGGACGAGCTTCATGTGTTGTATGAGGGAATCAAGCTCAACAACGTCAACCACTATGACTACGTACTGACAGGTGGGTGAGGAGATTTAGGTTGTGTGGCATGGCAACCCAGATTTTCAATGCCAAGTTGTATTGTAATCCACGTGCATGCTCTTAAGCGCCTGGGTTGTATTGACTGATACATAATTTCATACTGGATGCATTGCTAACCTGTATGCAGAGGATCAGGAATTTTCAGTTGGAATAGATGGAAATGGCTAAATAATGACGCTATATACTCTGTGGAGGTGGTAAAAAGACCATTACATTTCATAATCTTAGAATGTGTTCCCAAAGCGTAAATAAATGATTGTCTTTAAATGGGTAGAACATATTACTCAGACTGTGTGATATAATAAACTATAAAAAAAAATCACTCTAACTATGCTTGCTATACCTTTCGCATTTTACCACAGGGACCGTAGAGGACGTGTGGTTATTTAGAAGGAGGTTTTACACACACACACACACACACACACACACACACAAAGCCCCAGACGTTATGCACCATTACCAGTTTCGGTGTTTGTCTGTGTGCACACTCCAGTGTGTGTTACATTCTGATGGATATAGTCTTGTCTCATTGCCTTGAGATGACAGGAAAGAGAGGAAAAGGGCAATCGAGTGAGAAAGGAGAAAAGTGTGTAGTGCAGTGTTCATCCTTGGCCTAATAGAGCTTAAAGTCCTTATTCTGAGGACATTATTCTGGGGCTGTATTCACAAAAAAATCTTATCTTGGCAATAAAATGTATTGTAAATGGAGCCAAATCTAAAAAGTACTGTTTGGACGGGATACATTTTCTAGCCATATATCTGATGACTAATGTTGCAAGAGGTGGTAATTATGACTATGATTTGCACAAGTAATAGCCCCCCCCAACCCTAGCCCTCTTTCGCATACATGATCTCACAGACTCTGACGAGTGGCTACTGTCACTGTGATTGACAGTGGAGAAAGAGGAGCTGCATTTTTTTTATGCTAAAATGCTTGGTGAATTTGTTTCAGGGCAAAGAAATTAGACATCTTAAAATCAGGACTAACAAGTTTTGAAAATATAGTTCTATGTAAATTGGCCAGATAGGAGCTACTTTAACCCTAAGATATTTTTATGAATGAAACACACAGCCTTCTGCCTTCCATCTAGCTGTTCACTTAAAGATCCCACTTTCATCCCTCAAGCTGTCAGTTAGTGTACAGTATTGCTGTGATGAATGTAGTGTTGACCTCATTTCCTGCAGGACAGTTTTTGTCTGTGGACACTGGATGCTTGATGTGTTGACAGATACATAGCCGACGTGTGAAGAATGTGAGAAACAAGACTGACCCTGTCAAAACAAAAACAGTTGCCAAGGAGAGTGTGTGTGTGTGTGTGTGTGTGTGTGTGTGTGTGTGTGTGTGTGTGTGTGTGTGTGTGTGTGTGTGGGTGGGTGGG
>CM075028.1:9790580-9808620 GCA_037576675.1 Pangasius sanitwongsei
CCCCCCCCCCCCCCCCCCCCCCCCCCCCCCCCCCCCCCCCCCCCCCCCCCCCCCCCCCCCCCCCCCCCCCCCGTTAGCTGTGTTTCTTAACGACATATGGTTTGCACTTAAAACTGAGTGTGTGATACAGCAAACAACAGGAATAAACTTGGAAGTAAGGCTATAAAATTATAACCATGTATATTGCTCCATGTTGAAATCGTCGTCGTCACAATTAGTCAACCAGTTTAGAAGCAAATTGGTTTTATTGCTTGGAAAACATGTTTTGTTTTGTTTTTTTTTTACCCACATTGCATTCTTCTAATATGAGTCTTTGAATTAGAACAAGACAGCTCAATAATCAGGTTAATTGAGTGTATCTTTTAAATGCTAAATATAAACACTGTTAGACAAAAATCATTAAAAGTGCCACCACAGTATGCAAACAAAGACAGTTAAAAAGCAAGACAGCAGAGTCCATAAAATCTGATATGTAATGTGAGATGATCAACTTAAGTTTTGCTGAGCTCATATAGTAGTATATCACTGCTGATTATGTCTAACAGATTGAGGATGTGGCGGCACGGTGCCTTAGTGGTTAGCACTGTTGCCTCGCACCTCTGGGGTTAGGGGTTCGAATCCCGCCTCTGTGTGTGCGGAGCTTGCGTGTACTCCCTGTGCTTTGGGGAGAACTCCAGGTACTCAGGTTTCCTCCCCCAGTCCAAAGACAGGTGTTGTAGGTTGATTGGCATTCCTAGATTGTCTGTAGTATGTGAATGGGTGTGTGAGTGTGTGTGTGTGCTATTGTGCCCTGCGATGGGCTGGCACCCTGTCCAGGTTGTTCCCCGCCTTATGCCCCGAGTCCTCTGGGATAGGCTCCAGGCTCCCCCGCAACCTGTAGGATAAGTGGTACAGAAAATGGATGGATGGATTGAATGCCAAAAATGGTCATGAGTGAAATCTGATTATTTGTGAAGGCATCCTTGGGAACATTTACAAAGTACAGATTTGGGTGTTACAGATTTGAGTAATCACTCAAAAAATAATTGGCTCCTTTCAAAGGTTTTTTTCACAGATTATTAGTTTTGCTTCTATTTTTAATTTTGCTCTGTTCAAATCTGTTTATGTAATGTGGTTTTCCACTTGCTCATACTTTGTCGTACACACACTCATATGTGGGGGAAACCTAAAGTCAGCATTACCATAGAAATGTCTTTTTCTGCCAGAGTCCTTATCTCCTACCTAGACCAGGGCTGCAAAGTCAGCAGCTCTCAAAGCCAGTACAGTGAAGATAGTACAATCGAAGCCGGAATTCCAAGCATAGGGCCTGTGCGTGAGTGAAAGTGAATGGGCCGCATGCTCTGTTGTCTCATTGCCATTTTGAAGGTCATTAATTCACTGGCAACTGCAAGCTCATTCACAGCTTCAGTAACATCTCATTGCGTTATGTGTGATCTGGTCCTTAGTACATAATGCTTCAAAGTTCAATACAATATGGGTGTAACTACACTGCTGGAGAGTCCAATTTTTGCTGTGCATGCCAAAAAAGCCTTTATATTGGTCTCTTGAGGACCATGTTATGGAATCAAACAGGATCAGCATGTTTTTGAGCTTATAGAAAGATTTTGAGCTTGTAAATACATTTTCAAGCTTGTGAAATGCTGTTCAATTTTATAGCTGTTATGTACACAGTGTATTTCTTTTTTTTTCTTTCTTTTTTCTATCTTCTTTTTTAAGTTTTAAGGAGCATGTTAATGTCAGTGATGAAGACTGTAGGACTTCTTTCCATGGACATTTTTCAATAAGAGTTGGCATGGTCGGCATGTTTGTAGAAAGTGTTTAGTAACCAGTGAGGGAATGATTTTGAATATCCACTGAGGTGTGAGCTGCTAACTGTGGTATTGAGCAGATAAAAAATAAAAAATAGGCTATAAGCACAGTGCCCCAAATGTTTGGTGTGAATTACAGCCTGCATTCTGTGAATTTATGACTATTCACAATTAACTTGTGTTGTTAGCTATTTAACTGTGTAATAAGGGTACCTAGCTAGCTAGTACACTACCCGTAGGTGTGGATGATATGGCAAAAATATCATGTAACAATACACATTTCACAACACAAATAGAAGCAGAAAAAAACAGTCTCATATTTTTTTCTTGAAATGTACAACTATTTAACAACTAAAAGGAGGGGGAAAAAGTACCATTACCACGCTGGCTAATGTGAGAGGCTCTTGCATATTGACTAATATCAAATTAGCTCTCAAGCTAGCCTTAACCAGTGGCTCATTTATTTAGCATTTATGGAAGAAGTCTCAGGTGTCAGCACTTTGTAATGGTGTATAGGTTTTGGGCCACAGGAGAGACTTCAGGACAGAGGATTTTGCACTTTCTTGTTTCTCAACAAGTTGCATTTGATTTTTTTTGCTTATTAACTACCAGAGAGAGAATGGAGAGGCTGGTGAAGGAACCACCTCAATTCTGAGTGCTGTTAACATGAACTAATTAACTAGCTTCCTAATGCTACTTTTCTGTGATTCATTCATGCTGTCTTGTTCTAGTTCAGGTTTTTATTTTTAGAATTTTGTACCTCTGTCAGACTAAATATTTTCTTGACAAAGCATATGTACAGCACAAAAAAACCACTGTGTTTCTATACATCCTGGAAGAGAAAATAGAAATAACGCATGCATACTTAACCAAATAACACTAACATGGCTGACAGGACCGGGTAGCACAGTATCATTACTGTAACCCTGATGCCTACTAGCTTTCATTCGTAATTAGCGACTTCAAAGCTGTAAGACATGAGAGGCCTTGCTTTATCATGAATCTTGGCAGGATAAAGAGAGCTGGCAAACCTTTTACTGCAACTGAGTTTGTGAAGCCTCCAGGCCTCAAGTGCCTTGTTTCTTTCATTAAAAGATTGCGACTGAAGCCAAAAGTGACCTCATCAGGGAGTTTAGTGGGGCTTTGAATGTGTTTTGGTTCATCAGCAGTCACTGGTTCTGAAAGAACGATGAGCCTTTGTATGTAGTCTCTTCTTTAATTACTTAAGAATTGCATTTTCTGTATAGTCCTCATTCAAAGGCTGTAAAAACGACATGAAAACAGATGAGAAAGCGAATGACAAACATAATGTCAGTAGGCAACAGAAGTCTAGGAACTGGCTAGTCTTTCAGAGCAAACCATTGCATCATCTAAGGAGGCGTTTTAGGAAATGAGCTATTCAGAAATATGTCATGTTGAATTGCTAACTGAAAAATAAAATACAACATTTTACATGCTGTGTACTTAATACAATTGAAATAAATGTGGAAATGTAAAGTATATTAATGGTCCATGTATGTTGCCTTCATCTGGTTTTTATCATGAAAAATGAATTTTATTAATTAATTTTAATATGTTAGTGTGTCAATAAAAAACAGTAAAAAAAAAAAAAACATATACAGACCATTAAGTGGCTGTTTATTTATTTATTTTTTACTCATCAAGAAATTGACCATTGGGAGTGCATTTTTTTCATTCAGATTGCTGTCCGTAAACAGCAGTTTTTTGTCAGAAGACTCTCCTTTACAGATGGATGTCTTGTCACCTATAATGTAAAAGTAGAAGTTTGTGTTCATGCATATGAAGCTTCCTTATCCACAGAAAATTATTTATACCATAATCAATAAATTTTGCACAGGTTACACCAGGGACACATCTTTTCTGGAGATGGTGGTGGACATCGTACAGGAACTGAAGATGGCCAATCCTAATCTTGTATACGGTCAGTAGTTTGACTTTTAAAGAGACTGTTACTCAACATTGAGTTCAGAATTGTAGATTGATACCTTATTAGTTTATGTAGTAACCTGGAATCCTGTACACTGCTTTCTTATGTACAGTGTGTGACCCTGTCCTGGGTGATCACGGTTCAATGGTGAGCGTTTTGCGCATGTTTACCATTCTGTCATCTGTTGCTTTGGTCTCATTGACATTCTTTCATTTCCTCAGTGTTTGTAATGTTCTGTAGTGTTGGCAGATGGGTCTGTCTTTGCGCATTGGATTGCATGTACGCATGTTAGAGATTGTGGGATGGAGAGAAAACAAGAATAGAGATGTAATGAGGGAAATGCATAAAATGCATGACCATTCCCGCAGCATGGAGGAAGACCATGTCTTATTTCCTGCTGCCTGGTTGCATTTAGGACAAAGCCTCCTGTTCTGTCAGCTGGGAGACCTATTGAAAAGAACACATGTCTTTATGACTCATACATAATGCCTGTGTGTGTGTGATATAAGCACTAGAGCTTAATGTGTGCTGAATGCTGTTAGTGCATAGACATGCTTCATTATGCTCGGCCATGTTTAAAATGATCTTGTCGCTTGATGTTTACTGTCAAGTATGATACCAAGTGGCAAGTGTGTGATTTTTATGATAAATAATAGTCATATAACCTCTCTTATCTCTCTTACCTTAGTATGTGCCTCAGAATCTGTATCCAGTCTATAAGGACAAAGTGGTACCAGTGGCAGATATCATCACTCCTAACCAGTTTGAGGCAGAGTAAGTACAGTAGCGTCGTCCGTATGTGTGTGTGTTCAAACATTCCACAGTTGAATATTTATGATCCTGTGTTCGATTTTTAGTCAACTTATCATAACCTAAGGCTAATAAAAAAAGACCAAATGACCTTGTGTCAATTAATAGGAAAGGGGCTGGGATTTATCCCCATTTTCTTCCCAGTTTGGTCACCTGCCAATTCCCACCCACCAGCCAGCTCTCACCTATCATGCAACAGCTACCAATCTGGGAGGGTGAAGGCTAACATGTGATTCCTCAGAGACATATGAAGTCAGAAGGCTGTATCTTTTTAAAGCACTGTCTGCCCTCTTCCACATACATGAGCTAACAGGCACCTGCAATTGGCTAGTGTCCCTGTGATTGACAGGGAGAGATAATGTGCCATCCAGAGTCACAGCTTTTCTGTTCTGCCACTCGGAAGCCCAAAGGCTCTTTTTCCTCATATTTTTAAATTATGCATATTTTATGCAGTGCTAAAACTGTTATTTCATGTATAGATCACTTCCAGAAGGCACTTATGTAGTCATGCATTGTCTGTGGCTTAATCTCAAATAGTGCAGTGCACTGTGTAGACTCTACCCTAATTAGGGTTAAACGTAGGAACTTTAAGACTTCTCCAGAGGGACAAACTGAAGAACCCATTGGAGTGCAAGAATTAACCTTCTTAACCAAAAGTATACTGCTGATGTTGATTCTGTCAGTGGCAGTATAAAATGATTACCTTATTAATATTCAAATGCATTAGAGATCTAGGTTTGAATGCAGTTTTAAAATAAATTTGACAGCCCTGGTGTGTGTATGTATGTAGCTCGACCCCTGGAGCTTTGTAATCCATTAATGTAGGTGTTATTGTCTTGGTGTCCTTCCACTGTTCTTGTCATACCAGTGTAAATGTTAAACTGCCTTCCTCTCTGTTTGTGCATTGATCTGGGTTTAGACTAATGATGTGTTGTTTATGGGTCAGCGCATTCATGATATTGAATGAGTTTTGTTAATTAATAAAAGTGCTTTCTTGGTGTGCCATTTTCATCGTGTGTGTGTGTGTGAGAGAGAGATTCTTCTGCACGAAGCTGAATTGTGATTTTATGCGAAATAATTGGCTTTCAGCTGCTACACAATCAATTAACATCAGAAGGCTTTATTTATCAGTAGTTATGTATCTCCCCCTGATGGCCAGGAAAAAGAACTACAATTACAATTATTACAGAATAATTAGCACTTAATTAGCACGATAATCACGATTATTAGTTCAACACTGAATTATTAAAGCAGTTATTTGTATTTCTCATCTGAATTTCCTTTAAGTGTATTTTAGCATTAATGTAAAAAGTTTTCCAAAGTTCTTAATGTTAGACTCAGAATTGACATATTGAATAAACATATTGTGTTCAAAACCATACAATCACCTTTTTTTTTTTTAGGCTCTTGACAGGAAAGAATATCAGCACAGAGAAAGATGCAGTAGAGGTAAGAGAGCAAAGTATACACAGTGTTTTTGATGCAAGCTGTTTCTCCTGTCTTCTTTCGATTCTCCCCCTGCCCCCCGAAGCCTTTGCCTAGCATACCTTTTTCATATATACACTTCTAGGGTAAAAATCATGGCTTTGGACCTTTGATTAAGTTTCTCAAATAAATGTGCAAATAAATCTCTTTCTGCTAGGTGATGGATCTGCTCCATAATATGGGTCCAGACACAGTGGTCATCACCAGCTCTGATCTGCCACCTCGCCTCGGAGACCGCTTCCTGGTTTCGCTCGGCAGCCAACGCATTGGTATGTGTGTGTGAGAGCCTGTGTGAGCGTGTGTGAAGATTCTTATATGTTAGTCTTCATTGTGTTACTCCCCCTGCCCCACAATATTTTGGTGCATCCAAAAACAAACCTTACATTTATTCTAATGGCCAATTTAAACCAGATGCACTGCTGAAGTGGTTTTTGATGCACATAGATTTTAACAAGCATTTTAACAAGCACACCAGCTGTCTCAGAGGCCCTCGTGTCGTGCTGTCTGTGTTTTACGCATCTTCTCCATTTTCTTTTTTCGCTCACGTATAAGCGAAGCATTTTCACTTAGTGATAAAAACAGGATAATATTGCAGTTTGTGCATACTTCATTGCTGCGCCGTTGCTTTCTGCATCCAGTTGCGAAAAGCTATAGGATCATATTGCAAGTGACACTACAATTTTAGAAAAGCACTGTGGTTGCAACTTCTGGTTTAAAATGAGCTTTATAATTCTCGCACCATATCCAGGGTGAGTGCTGAAGATTGCAATTATCTTGTCATAGTGTAGTGTCTAGAAGAAACTACTTAACATGACTTAAAATGCTGAGCTAAAAACTATGAATACAAATTGCTAACTGGGTGCAGTGTTGATCCCAGTCACATGATGTGGGAAATGTTTTATTTACTTTTTAATCTTGCCTAGTCTTTCTACAAATATCACGCTGGGAAAGGAGGCAGTTTAACAATGTGGTAAATGCAATCAGTCTGCCTAAAGATGTCTAAAGTGTGATTTCTACACACAGTGGATGTCACACTTTGATCAAGTTGTTGCATAGCCTAATCAATTCAGTTTGTAATCAGATCCCAGCTGTCAAAATGTCTGAGATGTTCCTGCGTCACATTCTTTAAATACTATTTTCTCCATTTTCACTTTTGGGGTAACAATACAGATTAGATCATGTGAAGGTGTACGCTTTTAGATTTAAAAAAAAATGGCTTGAAGATCATGAAAACACAATCATGCAATCAGTCGGGTGTGTTCCGACTTAGATAAAGATAATGAAAACTTTACATCATGTGTTTCAGTTCATATGCAGCATGACAGGGTAGTTACTGAAACAATCAGCAGTCACTAGAAAGGCTGAGTAATCATTTAGAAGTGTGATGAACTGTAATTATCAGTGTTACTCAAATGGACAGTGTCTTTTAAAAATTAACAATAAAAGTGAGTCATGCAGCTTTTCTGAATGGCAAATATGAAATAATAGCGAAGATGGGATTGTAATAACTTTGTTAATTTGTTTTGATTGCACTGCAGCGATGCCAGACGGCACATTCATGACCCAGCGGATCCGGATAGAGGTGCCCAAAGTAGACGCAGTGTTTGTTGGGACGGGCGACCTGTTTGCAGCTATGCTACTGGCTTGGACACACCACTACCCTACAGACCTAAAGGTATATCCAACACATACACACACACACACTACCCATGACTTAAATAATTGTTCATCACAGTTGCTGTGTTACATTCAATCCCATTCCTTTTGCTCCCTTTTCTCTTTAATAGATGGCGTGTGAGAAAACGTTCTCCGTCATGCACCATGTTATTCAGAGGACCATTTCTTATGCCTTCGGTAACTATTAGACAGTGTGTGTGTGTCTGTTTGTGTGTGTATATGTTTTGGGGTATTTAAATGACCCCCCCCCCAAAAAAAAAAAACCCCGATTTTTTTTTCTTCTCTTAGAGATGGCAGGTCCTGGCAGAAAACCGAGCCCGGCCCAGCTAGAGCTACGAATGATTCAGAGCAAAGCAGACATCGAGGATCCAGCCATCGTAATGGAGGCCACTGTTCTATAGAAACTCCATGTACACAGACACACACATACACACGCACACACACACACCATTCCCCCCTCCCCTATGCCACAATCGCACAATGTATAGATGTTGTACATTTTTGGATCTGTAATGTGACATTGCCTTAGAAATCTTGAACAGAGCACAACATTTCATTCGGAGGGAGAAATAGCAGGGTATGGCCACATCGACGAGCTGAGAGAGAGAGAGAGAAGGACAGAATGCTGTGATGAAAGAGGAGAGAGAGAAAAAGCTCTTTTTTCAGATATTTTCTTCTCTAACCATGTCTCCTTCTCCTTCTCCTGTCTCATCTCAAACCCCTGTTTGTCCTGCACAATGAAGAAGCAGTCGAATGCGTGTTTAATCAAATTTACCTGAGAAACTGCTACAACTGAAACAAGCTTAAGTGAAGTCGTTAATTAGCATATCATTAAGCCATCATCGTTAAGGGATATGTGTTTCCTGGAGATCGTGTTACAATTAAATCTTCACAATGAAGTATTATGTGATAAACTGTAGGCCAGCTTTGTATGCCCCTCTTGCATGGATGTTCATAGGAGAAAATAATTCGACTGTTATTTTATTGCATGAATACCTGCTTTAAAAAAATCTTTGATGCCATGTACCATTTTTTTTTTTTAATTTCTCATTTAAGTTTGTATGCTTGAAATGTGGGACTAGCATTTCAACGTTATTTTTAAATGGTCTTAGAAATGTCTATGCCGCTGTTGTTTCATTCCATGTTTTAAAGACTTACAAGAAAGAATATTTTACAAGAAATAATCTAATGCCACGTTTGCTAGCTAACGTTAGGCTAAACCAGGTTTGCTAGCTAATTACTGTATTGGCTGCTAGCAAGCAAGCTAGCTATATATAATAACTATTATATTGTGTAAAGCAGTAGCTAGCAAGCTTTGTAGAATTTGGCTAACTATTGTTAAAAAAAAAAACAGTAATCAACAGTAAGCTAACACAAGGCTAACTATTATATTGTGCAAGAGCAAGATTGATCTGTGAACTGGCAGTGACTAAATTCAGTGCTAACTGTCTCTGCCTACAAAATATTATGTGTTTATTCACACTTTTTGTTTACTCAACTTTCATATCATGAAGGAGAATGACTGATATCTAAAATCAGCTTTAGCCTTTCACAAAAATTCAAGTGTTTTGTTTGTTTTCTCTATTATCTCTTACCTTCGCCAGCTGGACTCAGTAGCTTAGCCCTATAGTTTATTAGTTTAAACAGTGATAAATAGCAGATATACTGTATCAGTCCTTTAGACAGACTTAGTTATCTTTACTTGTTTTTGTTCCATCCATCATTCAACACTTCTTCTCATTTCTGTTCTGTATTCTCATTCATCATTCATCTATGCTGGCCATGTGTGACATTTTCCTTTCCAAGGACCTGTGACCCTAAGCTTGTATTGTTTCAGAAATCATGTCCATGTGCAGGACCATTCAGGGGTCATTGTTGCTCTCGATGTTGCACTTCCTCCTCACCTTTTCATAAAAGCGATGATGTATTAAATCTATGGTCTAGCGTGTATCTGTACATGTGAACGTTTGAACATGTTTAAGGGGGTGGAAGAATTGTGTGTACATGTGTGTATATATCTATATACATATTTGTGTCCTTAGGTAAGATGTGAAAGTGTAATGGGGTATTTTGGGGACATGTATATTTAAAAAAAAAAAAAAAAAAAAAAAAAAAAAGATGCTTATCGTATTGAAACCTGAAACTTTCTGTGTGAGGGCAGCTGAATTAAATGATCCAAGTAGTAGTAAACTGACCTAAGAACAGCTTTGTTTTCTCTTAGGATAGTTAGAGGTAGACTTTTGAATTAAAGAGCCTGATCCAAGATCAGTGCAGGAAGACAACTTCTACCTAAAGCTCTTTGAAATTGACTGTAGGCTAACTGCCTCCACGAGTACCAGGCACTGCCAGTATGTGTTTGTAGAATGCTTATAGGTTGGATTTTGGTGGGAGAGAGGGTATTGGGGGGGGGGGGGGGCTGGGGGGGTGTCCATGTGTCTGTCTTCTTGAAAGACAGTTATCCCACCTTGTCATGGCCTATGACATCCCCGATAGATCTAACAATAGCAATGCGGCTCACATTCTCAGTGGGCAAGCGAATATTTTTGACTGTTATCACAGTGTTCGCACGTTCCCTGAGGGAAATATAGGGCGGAAGTTTTGCAGTGTACTACAACATTTTTGTTTGTTTCATGTACATAGTGTATGTAATAATGTATATCAGTCTGTGGAATTTGTGGTGTTGATTGTAAGACTGTGTGGCTCAAACGTGACCAAATGTTACATGTCAGTAGGGGTTGATGATGAGCTCCCTCCATGTGGACTGGAGGTGAGATTATCCTAAGTATTTTCTAGCATCTTTGTGATTAGTTAGGTCCCAAATTGATCTTTAATCCCAGTCCTCTGTTCCGTTGTTGTAGTTGGATGTGGTACTGCCATCACATTGCCACCTGTTAGTGCTATTATAGTACTAGCTAGTAATAAGAACTCTGTATTCTTATGGGCCAAAATATTTTATAGTGACTTTCCAGATCACTGTTTCCCAATCCAGTTTTTGGGTTCACTTTTTGCGTTATGCAGCTCAACTGTAATTACTTAACTTTATAATATTCCCCCAACACACAGTTGTTGACTTAAACCATCTTAAACACCTTTCGAACATCTTATTTTGAAGTAAAGTTTGTTGACGCTTGCAAGCCTTAGTGGTCAAGTCAACATGACCATAGACTTTATGAGCATTACTTGCCCAGAAGGTAAAAAATTGCAGATAAAATGGTTTATTAATGTTAAGCACAGAATAAAACTGACAGGGTGTGCTATAACCATATTGAAGTTAATTATTTTCCTAATGTGCTACATCCTGAAGTGTTTTATTCCTCCTCTACCATGCAATTTGCCAATGATTAAAATTTCCTTTAGTTAAAGAACCTTACATACTTTTATTAGGTCAGGGTTGCATTTAATTTTGTGGAACATCTGATAGATAATTTAGTTCCTGATATCACACCTTTTACTGTTATAACACCTGTAAACAGACGTTCCCTTACTAGCCTCTTTTTTTATTCTCTCTCTCTCTCTCTCTGAGCTAATACTTTTTTGGTAACTTTTTTTTTGATTGCTGTGTAACTTAAATATCACAAAGTGTGAAATCCTCTGTCCTGTCTTTCCCCACAGTGGAAAACTTAAAGGAACGGCTTTAACAGAGCAATGTCTAAGTTTTTCTGCTTATTGTTAAATAACAATTATTGTTAATTATTGTTCTGCTTAATTTATCTAAGCATCTGACATACAAGTCCCAGCAAATGAGTTGTTATTATAGAATTGATTACATATTAGAATGAGCACATTAACATAAAGCTGTGATTGCCTTTAGGTGACAATGCTGCTGTTACAGAAAATTAATCAACCCCTTCTGACCAATCAGGTTCAAGAATTCAACAGCACTGTGGTATAATAGGTATTACAAAATACATAAAGTTTAGAAAATAAATTTGGGTTTTATCTTGCCAAATAGGCTACTACACCTATTTCTGCCAATTGACGTAACTTCATTACTTTATCTTGCTAGCTAGCTAATTGGCATTCCAGATAGCTAGCAAGCTGACAAGAATACATATATCAGTGGAAATAGATAAGGGGTTTGTATTCAGTTTCCAGGATTGGGAAACACTAATCTTTAAGCAGCTCGCTTTCATGCATGTAATTGTACTTATTAGAATATTCCATGCCAAAGCTGATCCTAGATCAGTTCATCATTTAAAGAAGTCTCATGAAATTGGTCAAATAACTCAAAGTTTAGCCTACCTAGAATTAAGAATAAATAGATTGTAGAAATCTGTCTGACTCTAGATTCAATTAGGAAATTTAGGATATAGAAATGTTTCAGCTTGAATTTTGACAGACAGGTGGTAACGTGATAAGTGCAGATAAAATAAGTCAAGAATTTTTGGCATATAGAATTAGAAATAATACATTGTGTTTTGGTCTGTCAAAGTGATTCCAGTCTTGATCTTTATCAGTGACCCTGATGTATGAACCACTGTGTTAGCTGTAGTATTCCCCTTTCCCCTTGTGAATCTCCAAGTAGTTGTGGCAAGGATCTGTAAGTGCACCCTTCACAGTGTGCACTTGTAATAAAAAGGCACTCAGCTGCCAAATATGAAAAATGATGTCAGTACTAAACAGGGCAATGGGCAGCATCCCCACCCTTAAATTTGTGTCCTAGAAAAATCAAGTGTCATGTCTGTGCTTTGATATTTTTATTTTCTTTCCATTGTAACTTAGTTGTTTTTATTGCTTTCATTTGCTTCTGATTCTCATTTCTTAATGGGGGCAAAAAACAATAAAAAAATAAATAAAATGTTGTAAATGTTTGGTAAAAGTTTATAGTGCTTTGTTTTCTGGTTCTGAATATTTTTTAACGTTACAATGAAGATTGTAGTGTACAAATCCACATTTATAATATATAAAATGTATGTTATGATGCAATAAAGAGAAAGTAATGATTATAATACATACGTGGTGTGCTAGTGTGACTGTAAACTCAGTGTAGAATGTGTGTGGTAATGTGTGCATGTTCTCCCTCAAGTCCAAAAAAAGATGCAAACTACCATATAATTGTAAGGGTAATGTGTCTGCAGATGTATAAAATCTAGATACAGTATTGCGATCCAGTTGTGGAACACACAAATGCATTAACCTGACCACTGAAACAACAAGTATTAACACAAACATGGCTTGCATGCTTACTTTGCCTACAGCTGCATTGTAGTATGCATATTGGTTTTGCACACTTATTTTAGTATGTATACTTATTTTTCACACTATATTTTAAGTATGCATACTTATTATTTTAGTATGCAGACTTTGCGCACTTATTTTAAGTATGCATACATATTCTAAATGATTTCAAACTCTCGTATTTGTATTTAAATAAGAATTCTAGTAGGAGTAGATTTCTATCCACACTGTAATGCTTAACACAGTCTCAGCCCCTGATGCTCCGCCCACAAAGCATCTTAAAGCTGTGGGCTCTGATATGCCATCTAGTGGACATCATATTTAATCCCTACATAAAGTAAGCTGGTAATTACGTAAACAATTGCAGCGGTTTCCGCACACACCCATAATCTTTAGAATTTTGGAGGTTGCAATCTGACTGGCTATCTGTGCTTTCATCCACCAGTGAAAGTAGGCAGTTCTTGACCATGTTTATAAACAAAATGTACCAAAATCTTTTCAAAATGTTGCTTATACTGCATCACATGGCAGTGTAACACAAGTGGAGGAAAGCACTATCTGCCTCCCTCTTCATGCATGAGCTCACAGATGCCCATGATTGGCAAGTGTTGCTGTGATTGTTAGGGGAATTAACATATGCCATCCCTCACGTACAGAGAGCACGGCCAACCCCGCGTGCCTCGCTCTCGCCCTGCAGAGATGAGTCTCCCGTCCTCTTTGAGCACCCGGACTAGCGTCCCTCAGCTGATCTGAGCGACATAGTTTCATTTGGCGCACTCGAGGACAACTGCTAGACAGCAGCATGTCTCTAGCAGCCTCAGACGCGGAGAATATATCGGGCTCCTCTATCGACCTCGCCCCGCTGCCGTCTACGGATCCCAGCATCACCAAATCGGGGATGGACGCCGAGCTTTTCCGCATCCTCTCTAGAGTGGTGGAGGAGCTGGGATTGGAGTGGTCCACGCCGGAGGAGCCCACTCATAGTCGTCTGGATGAATGGTTTCTGCCAGGGAGCCGTCAGGCCCCTCGTCAGCGAGCTGTGCCTTTTTTTCCGGAGGTCCATGACGAGCTCATGAAATCGGGGCGCGCTCCCTACTCAGCTCACCTTCGCACGTCCGTTCCATCGGCGGTCTCCACAGTCGACGGCGCTGATGAAAAGGGCTATGAAAAGCTGCCTCCTCTGGATGAGTCAGTGGCCACGCACCTCTGCCCGCCCACTGCCATTGGATGGAAAGCAAAGGTCGCGCACCCCTCAAAGCCGTGCAGGATGACGTCTGCCCCCGCTGGATGAGCTTACTCCTCTGCCGGGCAGGCGGACTCAGCTCTGCACTCCATGGCCATGCTCCAGGTCTTTCAGGCCAAACTCTTCCAAGTGATGGACGAGTCGGGACCCAATCCTGCAACCTTCAGAGAACTGCGCAGTGCGACAGGCCTGGCCCTTCGAGCTACAAAGGCGACAGCACAGGCCATCGGGAGGTCAATGGCCAGCTTGGTGGTGCTGGGGTGCCACATATGGTTAAACCTCACTGAAATTAAGGAGCCTGACAAGGTTCCTTTCCTTGACTCTCCGGTCTCGCCCACGGGGCTGTTCAGACCTGCCTTCTAGGGTTTTGCAGAGCGTTTTACTGCTGCATAGAAGTTGTCCCAGGCTATTACTCGACAGGAAGAGGAAGGGGCGAAGTCTCGCAATCGCCGGACCACCCCCCAAACATTCTCTGTTGTGCCCCCAAGCACCCCATTCTGTTCCAGGTGCCGGTGGCAATGTGTTTGCTGTAAATACTGTTGTGGACACTGGGCCCATTCTGAAAGCACCTACACAAACAGCCACTGTTATAGCGGGAAAAATAAAACACAACCATTTTCAGACAGAGAGCAAATTTCCTCTTCCACTTATAACGAGTGTCAGATCCCCTCATGGCGACTGAAGTGTCAGATTGGGTTTTGGGGATTATAAAACAATGTTACTCTCGTTCCCACCTTAGTGCAGAGCAAGTCAGGATTCTACAGCCATTACTTCCTCATCTCCAAAAAGGATGGCGGCCTCCGGCCCATCCTCAATCTCAGACTACGGCTAAGGATGGCTACACATCAACTGCCTTGAGATGACGGCAGTATGTCGAGCCCTTCAGACCTTCTTGCCAGACCTGAAGGGACACCACGTGCTAGTCCGCTCGGACAGCAAGACTGTGGTTTCTTATATAAATCACCAAGGCGGGCTCACCTCGAAACGCCTTTTCGAGATGGTAAAACACCTCTTGGAGTGGGCACATCTCAACCTGCGGTTGTTGAGGGCAGCACATGTGCCTGGCATGTTGAACCAAGGAGCAGCCATGCTATCTCGGAGCAATGTCCCCTCAGAAGAGTGGATGCTTCACCCGCAGACGGTTCAGAAAATCTGGGATATCTTTGGCAAGGCAGAGGTCGACCTCTTCGCCTCAAACGACAACTCTCACTGCCCAATTTATTTTTCGAAGAGCAAGAATGCGTTGGCCCACGATTGGCCCAACCTCCTCCTGTACGCTTTCCCCCCGATCGCTCTGATCCCTCAGGTAATCAGACGAATAAGGGAGCACAAGCACAGAGTCCTTCTAGTGGCACCGCTCTGGAGGAACCAACTTTGTTTCTCGGACCTGTCTCAGCTGCTTACAGCAGCCCCGTGGCCCATCCCCCTGGACCTAAAAACTCTATTGTTAAAGGCTGCCTTGCTACTGGCATTAGCATCGGTCAAACGTGTAGGTGACTTACAGGCGCTCTCGGTGAGCCCTGCCTGCCTCGAATTTGGGCCTAACGACTCCAAGGTCATCCTAAAGCCAAGGCACGGATACGTCCCTAAGGTGCTCTACACCCCGTTTAGAGCACAGGTTATCACTCTCTCTCGGCGCTTCCTCCATCGGCGGAAGACCTGGAGTTGAACCTTCTCTGCCCTGTCAGGGCGCTGAGGATTTACATCGAGCGTTCCGCTCCATTCAGGCAGTCAGAGCAACTCTTTGTATGCTTTGGCGGCCACGCCAAAGGGTCTCCGGTCACAAAGCAGAGAATTTCTCGATGGTTAGTTGACGCTATTGCGCTAGCATACTCCTCCCTGGGCCTACATAGCCCCATAGGAGTTAGTGGCCTCGTCTTGGGCATGGTCTAGCGGACTATCCATAGCAGACATTTGGGCCTCGCCGTCCACATTCGCCAGGTTCTATAGCTTGGACATTCCGGCCTTACAGGCTCGGATCCTATCTGCTTAAGGGGCATGCACCTGTTTAGGTCAGGCTTGTACGTTCTTGGCCCTTTCAGAAGTGCTGAGACTACACAGGGGGCAGTTGTGGCCTAATGGTTAGAAAGTCGGCCTTGTAAACCAAAGGTGAACCTGAAGGTCGTGGGTTCGAGTCTCAGGTCTGGCAGGGATTGTAGGTGGGGGGAGTGAATGACCAGCGCTGTCTTCCACCCTCAATACCACAACTGAGGTGAGACCCTTGAGCAAGGCAGCGAACCCCCAACTGCTCCCTGGGCGCCGCAGCAAAAAAAAAAAAAAAAGCCTACCCACCGCTCCGGGTGTGGGTGTGGGTGTGTGGGTGTGTGTGTGTGTGTGTGTGTGTGTGTGTCCACTTGGATGGGTTAAATGCAGAGAACAAATCCTGAGTATGGGTCACCATACTTGGCCACAAGTCACTTCACTTTCAATTATCTGAAACGACTATCCTAGGCTGGGATAACGTAACCTCAGTTCCCTGAGATACGGGAACGAATACTGCGTTGCAGGCCGTGCCATGGCGTTGCACAACATGGAGTTGTCGCAGATTGACCTATGGCGCAATGCCTGCTTATATAGCCAGATGGCTCCACCCATTCTGGCGGGCTTCATCGCCATAGGCTCGTGCAGCTCCGCTGCTGAGACATTGGTTCGTTTTTATTGCTCTGCACGAACCAATGGCCGTGCAGTTTGACTACGTGATTGTAAAGGCTTCAGTCATTGGAGAAAAAGAAAGTTCCCCATAGCGTCTAGCGACGTAGTACTCGTTCCCGTATCTCAGGGAACTGAGGTTACGTTAGTAACCGAGTACGTTTCAGCCTCTGAACCTCTACCCACAGCCCAGAGAACATCTTATTAAAAACATATGCAGTCAACAGAACATCTTATTATATTATATTTATTGCTCACTATCTTGTGACAGGATGGAGGACAAGATTACAGATTTATTTTGCCTGCATTTAGTATGCATACTTATTTTGTCTACTTCTTTCAATTATTATCAAGTAACTTAAGAAAAAGTGCACCTTGCTACTAGTAGCTTTGTATTCATGATGACAAACCTGACAAACTTGTTTTGGATAGAGAGGCAGTACCTCACAGGTTTCCTCACAGGCGGGAAGCTGCCTGCCCGTATCTGATGTTCCTAATAAAGTGCTCAGTGAGTGTGTGGGATTTGGCTTCCGTACTTATTTTGCCCATATTCATGCACACTTTTATTTTAGTATGCATGCTTATCTTAAATATTTAATTTTTAAAGCATACATACTTACTTTTAAGTATTCATACTTAGTTTTGAAGTAAGCTTCTGGGCAGGATTTACATTTTCCATAGATGTTTATTTGAGTTGAGATCTGGTGACTGTTCAGGTCATACCATATGCACCAAAACACAAGACCAGAACTGCCTGAGATCGAGTCAAGGGGGTCGAGGCCAAGTCAAGCACGAGTCCAAATGAAAGCGAGACCAAGTCAAGATCAGGACCCAAAGCCATCAAATTTATTCCATGCTCATTAATTTGAGCATGTGGATTTTTGTTGTACACACTTAATTATGCACATTTGTATTTTATTTTGATTTATTTACTGTTCATGTAATAAGAATATGATATTTTTTGCAAATTTGTTTCTGTGACGAATGGTTAAATGTTTATTAGAGTCTTAATGATGTGTATTGAGAAAGAATCATTCTGGATTTGGCCTAAATGCCTTCACGCCCAATTGCATTTTAGAATGCATATTTATTTTTTAAGTATGAATACTTAATTTCTTAGTATGCATACTTATTTTTCAAGTATGCATATGTATTTTTCAGGTATGCATACCTCTTTGTGTAGTTTGTGAACTTATTTTATGAGTATGCATACTTATTTTTCAAAATAAGCATACTTATTTG
>CM075028.1:9808720-9825139 GCA_037576675.1 Pangasius sanitwongsei
TGAGACCAATGTCCAAGACCAAGATAAGTCCAAACACTAATGCTAATAAGTCTGTTTTCTGTAAATACAAAAAAAAGTCTTGAGACCAGTCAAGTCCTTCACTCCTAATAGCATATGATTTACATCATTTTCATCATCAAAATATTCAGTGAGCCCTGTGGATGGGGGTGGAGTCATCCTGGAAAAGACTACGCCCATCAGGATAGAAATGTTTCATTATAGGATCAGTCAGAAGAACTTTTTCATTATCTAATTATCAACCCACTAATTAACACAAGTATTAGATTTGACACTTATTAGAAGGATCATTTTAACTTTTTTCCCAATCAAAACTTTTGACCGTTTTTCTCTTTCAGTAAAAAATTAAAGTGTACATTTTTTTTAATACCATTTTGACCAAAAATGTGAGACTGGGGAAGGTGGCAGAGTTTCCAGGGATGACCCTAAATATTGTAGAATTCAGAACAAGCGCACGACTGTCAGTCATTCCAGATCATATGTGGAATGGATCTGCTGTTTTTATTATGAAAAAAAGACACAGATATTAAAGCCTTATTTTGAGCATGTGGATTTTTGTTGTACACACTTAATTATGCACATTTGTATTTTATTTTGATTTATTTATTGTTCATATAATAAGAATATGATCATTTTTGCAAATTTGTTTCTGTGACGAATGGTTAAATGTTTATTAGAGTCTCAATGATGTGTATCGAGAAAGAATCATTTTGGATTTGGCCTAGATGCCTTCACGCCCAATTGCATTTTAGAATGCATATTTATTTTTTAAGTATGCATACTTATTTTTCTAGTATGCATACTTATTTTCCAAGTATGCATACTTATTTTCCTAGTATGCATATGTATTTTTCAGATATGCATACCTCTTTGTGTAGTTTGAGAACTTATTTTATGAGTATGCA
Organism: Pangasius sanitwongsei; assembly: GCA_037576675.1. NCBI lineage: Eukaryota > Metazoa > Chordata > Actinopteri > Siluriformes > Pangasiidae > Pangasius > Pangasius sanitwongsei. The sequence goes on from CM075028.1 coordinate 9,809,644, forward strand.
TACTTATTTTTAAAATAAGCATACTTAATTTGTATAATTTGTTATTATTTATTATAAGCTTCTTTCTCTTTATTTTGTATACTTTGTAAGCCATCAGACCAGCCTACGTTTTTCAGTCTTCAAATGTCCAGGTTTGGTGAGCCTGTGCCCACTGCTGCCTCAGGTTACAGGTTCTTGGCTGACAGAAGTGGAACCTGACATGGTCTTCTGCTCTTGTAGTCCATCTGCCTCAAGGTTCAACATGTTGTGCATTCTGAGATGCTTTTCTTCTCACCACAATTGTACAGAGTGGTTATCTGAGTTACTGTAACCTTTCTGTCAGCTCGAACCAGTGTGGCCATTCTCCTTTGATCTCTCTCATCAACAAGGTGTGTCCGTCCGCGGAACTTCCACTCACTGGATGTTTTTTTTTTTTATCGAACTATTCTACGTAAGCTCTAGAGGTTGATGTGAATGTTACCCGAAGCTGCCTGCCCGTATCTGCAGGATTTTATGCAATGCACTGCTGCCGCATGATTGGCTGAATAGATAACTGTATGAATGAATCAGTGTACAGATGTTCCTAATAAAGTGTCCAGTGAGTGTGTGGGATTTGGCTTCTGTACTTATTTTTACCATATTCATGCACACTTTTATTTTAGTATGCATGCTTATCTTAAATATTTAATTTTTAAAGCATACATACCTACTTTTAACTATTCATACTTAGTTTTGAAGTATGAAGGATTTGCATTTTCCACAGATGTTTATTTGAGTTGAGATCTGGTGACTGTACAGGTCATAGAATATGCAGCAAAACACAAGACAGCCATTTACAAGACCAGGACTGCCTGAGATCGAGTCAAGGGGGTCGAGGCCAAGTCAAGCACGAGTCCAAATGAAAGCGAGACTGAGTCAAGTTCGATTCCAAATAAAAGTGAGACCGAGTCAAGACCATGACCCAAAGCCATCAAATTCATTCCGAAGCCAAACATTTACTTCAATTACTTGGCATCATTCATGAATTGCACCAATGATTAGGCTATTTTCTAGAAGAAGGAATTACTTCTTTATGCATGTGAAAAGAAAAGACAATATGAACATTAATTTTACAAACACTGAGATCACATTTTTATTTTACATTGTACACTATCTTGTGACACAGTAGAGGAGAAGATTACAGATTTATTTTGCCTGCTTTTAGAATGCATACTTATTTTGCCTACTTCTTGCAATTATTATCAAGTAACTTAAGAAAAAGTGCTCCTTACTACTAGTAGCTTTCTATTCATGCTGACAAACCTGACAAGCTTCTTTTGGATATAGAGGCATTATCTCACAGGTTTCTTCTGAACTTGTAGATCTCTATGGTGCACATACACTCACTGAGAACTTTATTAAGAACACTATACTAGTAGTGGGTAGGGCCTCCCTTTACTCTCAAAACAAGCTCTAAACTGCTGGCCTGTATCAACATAATTTTATGCATTGCACATGACAAATTTCCTGTGATGAAAGGTTAAATGTGTATTACAGTCTTAATGATGTGCATTGAGAAAGGAACATTCTGGATTTGGCCTACATGCCTTCACGCCTACTTGTATTTTAGAATCCATACTTATTTTTTAGGTATGCACACTTATTTTTCAAATATGCATACTTATTTTGTTTATTTTATTTATTATTTATTATAAGCTTCTTTCTCTTTATTTTGTATATGTTATTATGTGGGTTTTTTTGTGGTATAAATATGATAGTCGGAATCCAGGTAAGAGAAGCTCCCTTGCCTTCTAAATGCTACTTAATTATTATATATCCTATATAAGGGTTTGGTAAATGGGATGAGAGGATTCCATGGGCCCTATACAGAAAGGGTGCCCAAGAGGACCCTATAGAACAAAAGATGTCCAGAACAAGGAGCCTAGTGTGTTAACTTATCATGAAGATCATCATTTATACTTGTAATCCTGATCCTTTAATGATTTTAATAATAGCTGGTAGTGATCTTCACTGCCATCAAGTCAATAAATATAAATATATAATTAAAATACAGAGCTCAGAACTAAAACCCTGCACACTCCATTAGAATGGATTAAAAGAAACCAGATATGGTCAGGACACACTGATTGGCACTAGCAAGATCTTGACTGCTGGGGATCAGAGTGAGTGTGTGTGTGTGTGTGTGTATACCAAGAGACCATTTGGCAGACAGAGATAAAGCATCATTTATCCTATACCAATGGGTGGGGAATCCTAGACAATGAAAAAAAAAAAATCACCTGATCCCAGGAGCCCAAAACTCCTACCGGTGCCACTGATCCTATACATAGGCTCACACTCTTTGTCTTAATTTCTAATTGGAAAATGTTTATCTAAACCGGGGTGTCCAAACTTTTTTTTCAACATGGGCTAAATTAGACCACATCAAAATACCAGTGGGCCGGTCACCAAAAGATCGCTTATGAATTATGCAAAAATACTAAATATGTATAAATGTGTATCATATTGCTATGGCAAATTAAAAAGTATTCTTCTTTCCAGCTCTTTTGAAATCACCCCTTTTTACTGTTAACTTATAAGACTAGTATGCATAAGTATGCATACTTAATTTGCAGGTGTGGTCAGAGGGGGAAAATGCTCTTCCAACTTAGGTACCTGTGTTAACACAGGCTGCTGCCAGGATCAGGTGAAAAACTGTTGGCCAGCAGGACACCGATCTTATATTCAAAGAGAGAAGCAGCAGGCCAGTTACTATCTGTCCATGGGCCTCATTTGGTGCTGTGGCCGGACTTTGGACACCCCTCATCTGAGCAATACTACTGAGAAGCTTACAGGGAAGAAATTATATAAATGAACACTCATTAACAAACTTTTTTGTATGCCAGAGCTCATGGCTTGATGCATTTTTGTTTGCTTAAGTTTTTTTTTTTATATCATTCAGGTTATTTGACAAGTAAGGAATAAAAATAAATTGACTCTTACAATTATTACAGTTACAACTTATGAACATTTTTTAAACAAAATCAGGAATGTTAATCGGTGCACTTGAACGCAAAAACTCCATAATTAGGAAATAATTACACAAGTGGGAAATAACACCAACTGATTAGCAAGTGAAGGTAAAATTAGTGAACGCTGGGTGGACAAAGCGGAACTCTGTATGTAAAGTTATTATTTCTAGTCGAACAGTTGTGATCGGACAGGAAGTACAGCTTTTAAACTTGTGTTTTATTTCCACCCGAATTCTTACAAAACCCGCCTCTTGTTCACAGCTATTAGCTGTTATTACTTACAACCCTCATGTGATTGGACAGATGAATACAACTTGCCAATTACCACTGGGGAGGCGGGAACAGTCTGAATACGGGTGTGAAATAAAAGGTGCTTCAGAATGAGATGGTGACGAGTGATCTGCCGCTAACGGACAAAGAGTGAGCGATCATCCAAACACACCACTGACAGTCCTGCTCAGGTTAGGAGTGTTATTTCGCAGGATTTGGGAAAGAAAACACTGAATTTCGGCTCACGACGTCTGATATGAGAGCTTGTCCGCTTCGAGAGACAGGTAATTAAATGCTAATATGTATAACCCCTGCTCTGTGCAGCTCAGGAGGGTCGAGGCAGCGGAGTGAGTGATAGTGAATACGCCGGAAACTGGATAATATCAGTTTAATTTTTTAGTTACCTGCAGCTGAAACCTTGGCCTGATGGGCTTCAGGAAATACACAGCATTGCGATGTTGTTGTTTTTTTTTTATGTTTGTTTGTTTTTTTTGTTTGTTTTTTTGCTTGCTTTAGGATGCAGATATGTTCAGTAGGGCTGTATGATGATTAGTAGATGCTCAGTAAAGCCTGAGCAGAGAGTTAAAGCTTTACTAGCTACTGCAGTCGGTTAGCCAGCTTACTTACAGCATCTAAAGGGTTATAGCTAGCACACTGCTAACTGACGTGTCTACAGAATGCACACTGCGGTTAGACGTGCAGTGGCTCCTTAAAACATTATATATACTTAATTATTCTAGGAGATTGGGGTATAAACTAGTCCAGCGATATCAGGACGACCTCGTTTGATTTGCGCGTCAATGTCGCGTGATGGCTAGGTTACTATAGTGCAGAGACCCAATGGGCGTGGCTACGCAACAAGGGGCGTGGTCCAATGCTTAATGGGTTCAGTTTAGGGTTTGGTTAATTTTAATAAGCAGTTGTACCTTTAATAAATAAATAAATAAATAAATAAATAAAGTGTTTTGCTTCATGTTACGAAATAACTTTGTTCTGTGCACTTATGGGAAAACTCCACCCTCAATCACATTAAATGTGTTTATATAGTAATATGTGTGATGTGTTAAGCAGTTCTGGTGCTGATTTGTTGCTTGGTGTTGTATTTGTATTATTCGTGTGAGAAGTTAGTGGTTGTTTGCTCCTCTGATGTCATGGTGGGATATTGTTATTGCCAGCACAGTTAGAATGGCGCTTATTAGGAGAAAAAAATTAATTGATCCCAGGCATAATGGATAATGGCCAGGTTTCACTGTGAGCTCCTAACAACAAAAGAGCTTTTTTCCCCCCCTCACTCACCATTTTCCAGCGTTATTCAACATATTAATGACAAACATCAGACTCAAAGTTCCAGTATGCAGTGCGGCTTTATGACGCAGTACTGCTGAGTTACGCCAGGGGTTTGGCTCAGCTGGTTAGTGATCTATGAGCGTGCAACAGCATTACGATGAAAGTTGAAGCTTCGTGTTTAAAGAGAGGAGGTGAGAAAGCTGGACAGATGCATTTTTCTTTAAGTAGGGATGAGGTAAAGGCTAGTTCTCGCTGGCACCACTATCAGCAGGTACACTATTGAACAACATTGAAAACTATTAATCAAAATAGACTAACATGCTGAAAGAAGTTTAAACAGAATAGTCTAATCAGAAAATCAATCTTGTGCACCACTGAAGAACACATATTGATCATTAATATTGATATGCAAGTCATTCAGGATGGATTCTTCCTTTAATTACTCTGTAGAGGTCTGTATGAAGTGCAGACCTTCTGTGTCACTGTCTGCCGTATAGCTTCATGCTACAAACACACACTTAATCCTCAGAGGGCAAAATCTCACTATCAGTGTGTCCTGACCATCTTTGACTTTTTTTCTTTAATCTATTTCAATGTAGTGCACATGGCTTTCTAAGTCTGTGGTTCTCAGAGCAGGGTGCAGACTTCATGTGGTCTGTGATATATAGCCGTTTTATTTATTTATTTATTTATTTGATGACAACGGCAGTGGAGATCACTATCAACTCTGATCAGTTGTTGTAATTAGGAATACACCAGTCTGTTACTGAGTACTGGTGTCAGGGTGATACTGGTCTGAAACACTGGATCACTGCTGGATTGAATTTTACACATTTTCTGATCTGACCCACTGACACATTTCACGAGGTGAATGTGAGTGATGGTGCCTGACACAACACATATTTCACACAGCTTGTCCTAAAGCACACCATCACTGTGCCTCTGATGTTCTGCATTACTTGGTGATGGACCCTTGCAGAGATTTGGCTCAGTTACTAAGAGGATGTCAGTATTGGTAAAAAAAAAAAAAAACAACATAATAAATAATAACAACTGGTACCTACAGCTCTAATCTCGTCATCATACAGAAAATCGAAAACGGTTCAACCTTAGTTCAAAATGGTTGAAAGATATATATATATATATATATATATATATATATATATATATATATATATATAGGAATTGTTCATTTTTAATCTAAAGAGCAATAAGCTAAATTCAGATGCATGTTGTAAAAAAAAAAAAAATGCTGTTTTTATGTTTCAAATCTAGATTTTAACAAAAGCCTTAGTGTCTGTGAGGTTTAATGGCTCATAAATATGAGCAAAAATATTCGTTGAATGTACCTAATATTTAAACAGTTGAACCACGGTCATAAAATAAATGTGTCCTGCAGTTGTAAGATTCCCTGAGTGAGTTTGTTTTTTGTTTTTTATGGATGTGTTCACTGTGTAGATGCTGAAATCAAGTGATCGGTCAATACAGAGCTTTGAACAGCCACATGGTCTCAGAAACATGACCTAAACGTCAGTGATAATCCTTATTAGCTGCTGAGGTAATGAAAGCTAACCCTATTACAGTACACTTATTGTTCAAGAACATATCAGACTACAGGATCACAACTGACTCTCAGCTCCCAAAAGATCCCCCAGTTGGGTCTGAGTCTTTTACAGAGTGTATTACAAACATTTTTGAGATCTGACCTCAAATTGCTGCTTAAAAAACTGGGCTTCTTTGAACTTACACTGTTATCTGTATCTTGGTAGCATGCGGGTCAAATGTCTGCTTACACCCCCCGCTGAGATTCTTGTATTGTAGTAGATTATGAATATTTGGGTTCGTTAGTGCTATAAACCTTGTAGCTCTTGCTCTACAAGTTGTCATGTTTGCTTGTCCTGACCTGTCTTTTTACATTCCATTAATCTTTTCAGCACAATAGTGAGAATAAAGACAGATACTAATACGTATCTTTACTAAAACTTTTACTAGTAAAAGTACTTAAAGAAGCAGAGTTATTAGACGGTGGGGAAAAAAAAGCCACAAGCCACATTCACTATGTCCATCTGTCCAAAGAGCACCCTGAATAATTTGCACTTGTCCTCATTGCCAGCGTCATAAACACGCTTGGATTCAGCCTTTGTTCCTAAAGAGACCAGAACAGCCCAGCTGAATGTATTCGCAGTTCCAGGCATAATGGTACAAGGTAAACTGGACACACAATAAGCCATTTGTGTCTCTGAGAGCTGGTTTTGCAGATAGATTAGGTCTACAGGACAAAATAAAGAAGGCAAAGAAATTTAATTTATCCCATCAAGACACTGAGTGTGTCATGTGTCAGGTTTCACAGATGGTCTGTCATTATCAAAGGGAGCAAAACAATTTGTATCTTCTTTTCTGAATGTGGTATAAATTATTCTCTTATTGCTTACCGTATATGCCCACGTTTTTATGTTTTATACCTATCTTTATCTTCTTTCATATCCTGTGCATAGCTTTAGGATCCCGTAAGTTGTTAATATTTGGCCTTCTCTTACATTATTCCTGCTCTGATTATCTGTCATGACTGCTAGATAGCGTAGCCTGTCTTTTTTGATATATCTATCAGAAAATTTCCCCATTCAAAAACCAAATTTAATAGACATTCCTGTTGATAAGTATGAGGAAGTTTTATGTCCAAGACTGGTTTTGCAGGCCTTGTTTGTTTTAATTTTCTGTCAGGTAACATAATGCCATGGTTCTCAAAGTGGGGTCTGTGATGTACATATATCTAGGAGGTCCCTAAGATGATATTGTCTTTTTAAAAATCACACGACTGTATTGGTGGTTACTATAAACTTGTGTTAAAGTTGTTGTAGTTGTAAATTATTTATGGTTGTAAGCCATATTGACTGGTAACTTGATGTGAAAGGTGTTAATCTAAAACTCACAGCCTAAAAACCGAGTATAAATAATGTTAACTGCAATCTTAATACACCCAGGAAGTGCTGTTAATATGATGTTTCAAATCTACGTCTGGATGAGTGGAAAGTTTGGGAATAAAAAGCTTGACATATTTGCCCTATTGTTCCAGCAACGAGTTACAGTTTTCTTTTTCTATGCTCCCTCTATGTGTTAAAAGTGCAGATATATCCACTTAGAGGATGCTGAGGAGAGTAGATGAAACTTTGAAAAATCACTTTATTGTTCATCATTGCAGGTAGTGATCTGTATTTAGCTTGGAGTAGGCTACAGGGCAAAAGTTGAGAAAGTGATGTGGTGAGAGGAAAGTATTAATAAAAACCTAAGGATTACTGTGCTGCTTTGTTCTGTGCTCAACATAAATGTCTAAAGTGGATCGAGGGCTTTGGACCACAAAGGAACAAAATAGCATATCTTCTGTGGGGTTACATAACTGGCCACTTAAGTGAACAAAAATTTTATGTACCTGCTACCATCTTTGCTTTGACTGACATTGGCATCATCCAAGGAGAGTGGCTGTGAAGTTCCAGCCTTGTTTTAGTTTGATGTTAATGGGATGTGACTTATCCAGGGTGCTGCTCCAGAGCGCTAATCACTGCTAATCTAATCCAGAGCAGATTAGCAAAGTAGAGGCACAGTGTTTCTGTCTTTTTGAAAAAGACAGCCCCTTTGTCAAGTCTACTTTACTGAAACAGTTACCTTTGACTAGCAGATTGCTAGCTGTGAGTGTGTGTGGGAGATAATTAGCATTTTGTGGTGATGGCTAATGGGCGTTCTCTTGCCTCACAGCCTTGAAGATCTCAATCCCCTTGGTTTGTGCTGACGCAGGTCGATGTGGCGCCTCCTCAAGTTTATGGGATCTTGATTTGTTCTTGCTGTCATCATCACAATCGCATACATTGGGATTAACATTAGCATGGCATGTTAGCCAGGCAGGTAGTGGATGGCCCTCTTTTTCCTCTGATCTTGAGAATCTCTGAGGAGAAATTCTGAGTAAATGCTGGGGCGTTTAATGACTTTTTGTAGCCTTGTTGACAACTAAAGTTTTCCCGGTTCTTCTTTCTTTAACCCGGTGTTACTTTGTGAGTACAAAACCAAGGCGAAGATGCTGAACCAGGGGACTGTGATGATCTTCACAGGGATCTGTGGGGCGTTAGTGGTCATGGCGGTGGCCTACTACGCCTACTGGTAAGTTATTTTTTTGTGTGTGTGGTATAAGCAAGTTTGTTGTAGAAGTACTTGAAATTGGCTTTTGTGAGAGTTCTGTTGTGTTTTGTGTGGTGTTGTAGCCAGACAGTTCTTGCGAGAGAGGTTTTTTTTATTTCTCGGCTGTCTCTCTTTAAGTGTGAGGAATACTACCCTTTGTGGTCTTGTCATTTGTCTTATTTGTGAATGTTCAAGGCTATACAGAGCAGTATTCAGCATTTTGATTTTGAAAGATGGCCACTTCAGTCTAGCCGATGGCCATCTTGTTGTATTTTTGTTTGAGACGACCCAGAGCTAAGTGATGAGGCAAGCATGGCGGCTGTTTCCTCATAAGCAGGTTTATCCGTTCATGTCTAATCTCCCTTTTGCTCTTATCTTTATTTCTTTAAAGATAAAAAGAGAATCTTACATTTTCTTATATGTAAAACATTTTGTGGTCTCTTTTGTCAGACAGGTCATAGATTACTAAACAGGCAGGCTACACTTTCCGGTTATACAGTGGCCTTTGGCCAGTCGTATCAGCATGTGGCTTAGGCTGGGCAGAGGTTCCCTTTCAAGGTGTGATATGTCCTTTTCACAGCAGTTGCAACACACAAGATGCGAAACTTCAGACTACTTAGGTAGTAGGTTGAGTTTCAGCAACACATGAAGACGTGAAGAGGGAAATTGTTAGCTGGGGTTTGGAACTAGCATTCAGAAAGGGATTTGGGTAACAGCCCTTCAACCGAGGTAGGTAATACGTACTGGTTCACTAACATGAGTGTTTAATGGTCGATGGTGATAGTTACAGAGCATCAGAGCAGAGCCGAAATTAATGATTCATTAAGTTTTAATTAATCCCCTACCTTGTGTAATATTTCCCATTTAGTATTTCATGGCTAGTGATGCTGTGGAAAGGAAAAGTCTAAATAGCCTCCATCACTTAATACAACAAAAACTGCATAATCATATACCTATGGTGAGCAACTAGTTACCGGGTTATTCAAATTCTCACGCTAATAGCATACTGTATCAGATTAAATCTATAAAATTTTAACATTATTTTTCCAGTAATTGGGTTATTCGGATCAGTTTATGGTACATGGATATTAAGTTGATTCATGCTTTAAAAATGTCAGGAAGTTTTCTTCCACATCTTTTTTTTTTTTTTTTAATTTAAAAAATTTTTTTTTTTTTTAGGTTAATTGATGAGTTGGAAAACATCTGTATTGTTTCGTACGTCAAGTATTTACAAAGAAATCAGATTATTGACGAGCTCGTGCAGACACAAAGTCTTCTGATAATCAGATTACATAAGTGCATATAAATACATTACTCAAATTAGTGTCAAAATCAGATATTTTGCACTCATCATATCATTCTGAACGTAGAAACATAATGTTTTCGCCATAGAGACTGAACCTCACACTTGAGTGAACAGTGGGTGTGGCCAAGTGTCACCCTGCTCAAAACTGGCCAATAAGAATTTTTCTTTCATTTTACACAGATCTTAATGTCCATGCAAACATTTTGAGCAGCATCTTAGTAAAACGGATGACAGAAATGAAACAGTACATGCTGGTAAGGAGTCATTTAATAATCTAAAATAAGCAATATCGTATACTAAATATTTGTGATGCAAAAAGGTTTGTCAAGAATTTAATCGATCGAAAATAGAAGTGATTGCATTGCAGTGTTAATACTTCTGCTCTAATATTGATTATTTTTGTTGTTAAAATAATTTTGTATACAGTCAAATCTGATTTCTCTAGTTTTCTTTACTTTGGTTTTCCTTAAATCCTAGTTCTGCCTCATACACACACACACACACACACACACACGTAGGCAGTTCTTCAGAATTTGCAGACTGTAGCAGTAGCATTCTGGCAATACGAGTGAGTTTAGCTTCCTCTCTTCTCCTCCCCTTTTTTCGTTCATTCTGTCTTTGTCTAAGGAATGATTCGTGTTCAGGTTCAAGAACATGCCCTTGCTGGTTTGCTTTTGTAATTAAGAATCTACCTGCAAGCTTTTATTATTTCTTTTTCTCAAATAATGTGGTGTTACCTGCTATGATGCAAACTTTTGCTTCATATGATATGAAATTAGAGGATCATATTTTTGCTTCTTACTCTGTATTTTTTCATTACAGGGTTGATTACCAAAGTCAGAAAAGCATACATAATGTTTGTTAGAGTAGGTTGGACACCAGCACTGCGTCAATATTTGGCTTTGCAATGCAAAAACAGGGCAATATGTTTACCAGGCTATCCTGCATATGAAGACGAAGTGTTTGTGACATGGGTTTTTGGACAAACGTTCCTTCTGTTTTTTCCATATATTGAAATCTTAATGGCGTAACCATGGCAAAAGGAGGAAATAACTATGTGAAAGTGTATTGTGGATCGGAAGCTGTGGGATTACTTGCGGTCAAAGTTTGGTGTATTATCCACACTTCTTCCAGAGACACTAGCCAAGAAAGAAACACCACCTGATGCTATGCATGTAATGTTGATTTGATTAAAGAAACCTGAAGCAAAAGACATAAAGAAGACAGCATGATTTTGAGGATTGTGTGAAATGCAATATTTGCAAGGGAAAATAGGATGTCTGGGAGAGAGTGCTGGAAAGAGAGGCATGGGAGAATTTGTATGAGCTGCATGAACTTTCACCTAGATAGAGTGTGTGTGTGTGTGTGTGTGTGTGTGTGTGTGTGTGTGTGTGTGTGTGTGAGAGAGAAAGGGAGAACAGTCCTATAGCCTGGGGCACCCGTTTGCAAACTTTCATCAACGTCCTAGTAGATTTTCTATTTTGGATAGAAAAGTTGTACGAGCAGAACGGCACTTTTAAACTGTTTTGTGTCCATTTGAAGAAGAAAAGCACTGAGGTGAGAGCTAAGTTCACTGCTATGTCCATTCAGACTGAAACCCTGTCATAGGACTGGAGTCTTTGAGGCATGCCACCACAGCTACAAGGTAAAAATAGACAATGGGCAGTGATATATCTGGAGCTATATACGTGTTTTTCAAGGTTTGTGTCCTTGTGTAAGCACGGGACTGGTGCATGCGAAAAGGTGCAGGCTGTGGGGTATGTAGGTCACACGGAGAGTGAACTTTATCTCTCGCTTTCTCTTGCAGGTCTGTGGTGTTGAGTGACGGGCCGTGTAAAAGAGGACTGTAAAGAGGAAGAACCCATTGTGGTAAGTTTTGTGTGTATTTCTTCTACTTTTCTGTACCACCTGCTCCCTGAGGTTACAGCAGCAACACAACATAAAGTGCACTTTGAATTTTAAAAAGACTCACGCTTTCTCATTTTAGACACAGCACAGGTTCTTCCTAATGTTGTAATTGACAGCGTCACTCTTCCTTGACCCTACGTACCTTAGCTTGTGACCGGGAAATCGATCACAGTCTGCCATTATTAAGGACATACATTTTTTAAAGTACACTCAGTGGAATCAACTTGTGTTAGACTTGTGTTACTTGTGTAATTGTGTTAAGACCACCAACCTTTACGGTGGACCACCGTTATCAAACCAGTCAGGACAAGGAAGCATCAGTACTTGCCTGTTAGTTCAGAAAGCTCTTGCACTTGCGTTCAGGTGTTTTGTGTTGAGTCTTTGGAGTGAACACTAACTAGAGGGAATTGTATTTGTTTGATTTTGAGTAATAATGTTGCCTACAGTTGCAAAAACAAATACTAGTTTGCTAGCGTATCTTACTTCACAAGGTTTGCCTGACTTGTGTTTTAGCCCTGAAAGAAAAAGAGGCTAAAATGAAATGTTCCCAGTTTTTGTGTTGCCTCAGTTGCATTATAGGTACTATGTGGATCCCCTAAGCTACATTGCTTGGACACATTTTGCAGTGCATTGTGAGATTTCAGCAGTGTGCTGGCTATTCTACAATACGTTTTCAGAATCTATTCATAAAATATCATTATGATCTACAAAAGTCCCTAAACAGTGTACTACAATAGGGCATGGTTCAGAATTACACTTGGCCTTTTTCAGAGTGACAGGCAAATTGAATCACAGCCACATGCCTCACTATGCAGTGATTCCTCATTTGCGTATCTAAATATCATTTTTAAGATATGAATGCCTTTTTTGCATTGCATTTACATGCCTAGTATTGGCTGTTGGTTCTGCTACAAAGACACACTGTCTGTCTCTCGCCACAGGTGTGCGTGTATGTGTGTGTGAGGCGAGGGCTTGTCCGTCATGGGTGTGTTGGCCTGGCTTAAGAGCCAGTTCATCCTGCAGCTCCTCATCGGCTTCGTATTCGTGGTTAGCGGCCTCATCATCAACTTCATTCAGCTGTGCACTTGCGTGCTTTGGCCAATCAACAAGCAGCTCTACCGCAGGATCAACACCCGCATGTCCTATTCACTATGGAGCCGTGAGTATTTTGTGTGTGCCAAAACCCGTACAAAGGGTCCCTCCTTAGCATAGGGGTGTAACGCAATGCTTGTATGTGTATCTATTTTGTGCTCCAAGTGTCCATGTCTATATCTGTATTTGGATTTAAATCTAAAGTGTGCCTGACCTAAACCTGAAGGGATCTTTCTCCCTTCCTTCCTTCCTTCCAGTGAACTTGGGACAATCGACAATAGTATCGGGAGTCGCCGATAGATTCTAACTACCGCGATGACTACCGAGTTGGATGATTTAAATGTCTGTGGGAAAGCGTGGTGTCTGCAGCTTTGAGTGATAAAAATAAATTGTATTGTTTCTCCTAATGTTTCCTTTTCTCCTATTTTATGTTCTCTATGAACCTTCAGTTTTGCTGCCTTCCTGAACTTGTTAACGAGTAATTTAAACAAAAAAAAGATTGCTAGCGATTGCAGCTACAGCCGACTTGTAACCAGCTCCGGATATATTTTCTGCTGTCATGACATCACGTGTGACAGCGTACACAACACCCATTGCACATGTCTGACCACGCCCCTTCTTTTCCCCCTCAAAAACACAGGTGATATTTTCCAAAATATAAAAAACTAGCTTTATTTAAACCACTATTACCCTGGCCATGCAGTCACTATGGATGAATGAATAAATGCTGTTAATGTTAATGAACACGGTCTTTGTTTGCCCCGCCAGCTTCATATCTGAAAGTATGAAAGTTTAAAAAAAAAAAAAAACTTTTGCTTTTGTTGTGCTCTACCATGACACACAGCTCTATCTTCAACCAGATGCCCACTGAACCTTTCTGACAAGGTTTCTTAAACAAAAATATAATAATAACTATAGCCTTCTATTTGTGTCTGTATTTATATCTGAATAATCTATTCATAGTCAGTTACATCCCTACATTAGCAGTATTTGGCTACACTAATGCATAATTCATATAGAAAGTCCTATAGTAATACAAGAATATTGCATGCCTGCATACTAAACCTACTGACATGGAAAATTTTATGTACATCATCCAGCTTATCTATCTTTAAAAAGGTGTATGAGAATGGGAAACACTAAAACTGATGCATATGGTGTCTATAGCACTGGAGACTCTAACCATGAGTGAACATTAATGGATTCTCTCTCTCTCTCTCTCTCTCTCTCTCTCTCTCTCTCTCTCTCAGAGTTGGTGATGCTTTTAGAGTGGTGGTCAGGAACAGAATGCATGCTCTATACTGACCAGGCCACAGTGGATCACTTCGGAAAAGAGCATGCCATCATCATCCTCAACCACAACTATGAAATCGATTTCCTATGCGGCTGGACCATGTGTGAGAGATACGGCGTGCTGGGGGTGAGCACGCCAAGAATATGCATCTCATACACAAGAATGCTAATGTTGATATCTAATTTAACGTAATGGGCCCCAGTTTACATTCATAAATGAGATAATGGGCTTCATTAGTTCTCATTTATATACTTCATATTGACTTATTATAACTTAATATAGCATCTAATATAGGTCAAGGGTTCTTAACTTCACAGTCCTGGGAACCCCCTGCCTTGCACCGTTTGAAGTGTTCCCTACTGTCAACACACCTGGTTCATTTCATTATTAAGCTTACTTCTAGGGCTAAGTAATTAGCTGATTAGTTGGATCACATGTGTTGCAGTAGAGAAAGCTTCAAACTGTGCAGGTCAGGGGGTCCCCATGACTGGAAAAGTCAGGAAAGGTATGGAAATTAAGGAAATGATTTGGAAAAGGTATGGATTATTCGGAATGACCCATTACACTACGGTTCAAAATGACCCACACCCCACCACCACCACCCATTTTCTGCGCTACAGTTAATACAACACTAGTGTTTTCTCTTTTTCATGACCTGTTATGACCATTCATTATTATGAAAACTCAGCATAGAGAGCTTCTTGAGAAAAAGGACCGAAAAAAAAAAACGGACAAAAACAATCAACTTTTCTTTCAATTTATCCCAGAGTTCCAAGGTGCTGGCGAAACGTGAGCTGCTGAAAGTTCCTCTGATTGGCTGGACCTGGTACTTCCTGGAGATTGTGTTCTGCAAGAGAAAGTGGGAGGAGGACAGGGAGATGGTGTTTAAGGGGCTCAATCAACTCAGGGATTATCCAGAGTACATGTGGGTGAGTGTGTTCAAGAAATTAGGCTATAATCTTCAGGCAATAGGCTGAACTACAACATGTGGTATTGTTGAGAAATATATTAAAAGAAACAATCACACTTGAATATTCTTTTAATAGCAGAAAGTGCTACACATTTAGTCAGTCCCGTCAGTTCTATCCTATCTGGATACTTTTTCCAGACATACAGTCAGGTCCATAAATATTGGGACATCGACACAATTCTAACATTTTTGGCTCTATACACCACCACAAT
>CM075028.1:9829240-9861029 GCA_037576675.1 Pangasius sanitwongsei
CCGGTCTCACCACTGTCTTGTACACCTTCCCCTTGATTCTCGCTGATATTTTTCTATCACACAGAACTCCCGACACCATTCTCCACCCATTCCAACCTGCCTGCACTCGCTTCTTTACCTCTTTCCCACACTCACCATTACTCTGGTCTGTTGACCCCAAGTACATAAACTCCTGTACCTTCTTCACTTCTTCATAGTTAATATATTTAATTAACATAGAAAATAGGATTGAAGTAAAAGTACACAGTAATTTGAACCTTACAAAAATCAAGACTTGACATGTAACGACTGTTCAGAGTAACCTTTTATAGAACAGACGTATTTGGCAATGTCTCCATAATGAATTTGACCTTCCTGCACCTGTCAAGTGCTTCATCTCCTTCCCTGCAGTAACACTGCCCTCTAGTGTTGTGGTTTGCAGCTCTGACTGGTGTTTTGTGTTCTGCCTAACAGGCGTTTCCCAGTCGAGGAGATTCCACATGATGAGAAGGAGTGTGCTGACTGGCTTCACAAGCTCTATCAGGAGAAGGTGAGAATCTCTTTAACTGAGTTCCTGGGTGTGTGTACTTGGGACTGGGTACTTCCCAGTCAACTCATACGGGACCATCATGTTCTCACTGGTTGTATTTACATTCGGAATGAATGTATTATGAATGAACGGTCTTAAATCCAGCTGTTGAAAAATCTGACACAAGTGCAAGGAGCATTTAGTTTCACAATGACACTAAGAAGCATGTGAATCCTGACAAGTGTAACAGCACATTAGTTTAGATTTCAGTCATCTGACTTGTGTTTAAATGATTGTCAGTCTCAGCAAAATTCTGTCTGAATATCCATATTTAAACTGTTAGTCAGATGCACAACCAACCCCCATCCAGATTATTAAATGTGCAAAATAAACATTTTGTTTCCTCACTGGATCACCCAACTTGGATCCAGATGAAACGTACATCTACACGTATACATAATGTGTATAAAGATGCTGATTGTTACGATAATCAGATTCAATCTGAGCTGTGTTATTCTGTTTAAATTAAGCCTTGTTCAGTGACAGAAATGCCATTTGGGTACATTTTTCTGATATTATTTCTTATTATTTTAAACAGCCAGTAGTTGATTTTGCTGATTGACACACAGCCACAAACCAGAACATTTCAACTTCCTTTAAGGGTGGGGGAAAAAAACAAATAAAACCAAAAAACAGGAAGCTAAAGAAACAGACAGTTGTCTGACAAAACAGGGGGATTTTAAAGATAAATTTAATAGAAGGAATATATCAAAGAATGAATATATCAAAAGAAGATATCAAAAGAAGGAATTTTAGAATATTTCTATAATATTTCTAAAATTAATTTAAAACAACCCATATCGATTCTTAACTTGTTCAATATGGAATATTTTATACTTTAAATTTTTTTTATACTATTTAAAATGTCTCCTGTTTAAGTGTGTTAATTTATTTATGTTTGTCTATTTAGTCATTTATGTTTATTTATGTATTTATATTTGTATGTACTTATTTATTTATTATCTTGCTCCTGTTGGCGTGACATTAAAAAAATGGAACAACTAACATGACTTTGCTGATGTGATCACCTGGATTGTCTCTCCACATCACGTGTGTGTGTTTGTTGGATAATAGGATGAATTGCAAGAGTTCTATTTCAAAGAGGGAGTTTTCCCAGGAACCTCTATCAAGCCCAAACGCCGGTTATGGACCCTGCTCAACTTCCTGTTCTGGGCAACGCTGCTGCTCTCTCCACTCATTAATTTCGCCTGGGACGTCTTCATCAGCGGCTCACCACTCCTCATCATCAGCTTCATAATTTTCCTCATTATTGGTAAGTGTGTGTGTGTGTGTGTGTGTGCACGTGTGTGTGCGCACATGTATATATCTTGTAAAGGTGGGAAGTATTAAATTGTACTTTGGTTGTATACTTAAGTATAATTTGAGGGCATTTGTAATTGTATTTGTACATTTGCACAACCCAAAATTTAGTACTTGTGCTCTCACAAGTAAACATGATTTTTGCTTCTTTTTATCTTGACCAAGTATATTTCGAAGATGATGAATCAATCATGATTATTTTGCTTTTCCCTGGCTACCAATGAAATGACATGTCTTTGCATTTTTAGCTTTGGATGAGAACGATATTATCACAAAGACTAATAGAGTAAGAACTATTGTACCCAAGAACTGCTGTTGTAATCATAAAGCCTGTGATGCTGAAATTGAACATCCTTTCAACACATTTCATACTGTTTGATCTTATTTTATACAGTTGTGGAAGAGTAATGATTTATAATTGCACTATCTGGTTTCACCCAGAAGAGTATGGTTCCCTTTTGAGTCTGGTTCCTCTCAAGGTTTCTCACTTACCTCTGGCTTGCTCATTAGAGATCAAAATCTACATCCAGATTTTTGTAAAACTGCTTTGTGACAGTGTCTATTGAGCGAGTGAGTGAAGTGACGTGACGTGTGGCCAAGTATGGTGACCCATGCTCGGAATTTGTGCACACACACAGCCTTTTTTGCTGCGGCACCTGGGGAGCAGCTGGGGGTTCGGTGCCTTGCTCAAGGCACCTCAGTCTCAGTCATGGCCGGACCTGAGACTCGAACGCACAACCTTCAGGTTACAAGTCCGACTCTCTAACCATTAGGTCATGACTGCCCCCCTGAATTGCTGAATTTGCTATACATAATTGTTTATAATTGAACTAATAGATAGTCAATCATTCCTCTGTATAACTTGGAACGAAATGTATCTTAAGGACAAGTGCAAATACATGACCGTAGAGGCTCGATAAGTAAATGTAATGAAAGAAAAGTAACCTGATGTTTAAAGAATAAATAGTCAGCCCTAACCCTTAATTTCATTAACTTTCCTTATGAACTGAGATGTATTTATGATGAGTATGGGACCATGCTGAAGAAAAAAGTTGTTTTATTTTTACATGGACAGTTTTCATTTACACTTTTTTTTATTTGCTACTTCCAATTTTAATCAAGTTAGATTTTGAAATAAATGTCACACTTTAACTGAAGTATATATTTTTTTAATGTAGAATGTATGCTATTAGAAATGGCACATATATGTTTAGTGAAAAACCAGGCACGGATCCAGTGACACAGTAAGTGTTCATGTATAAATAATTCCTGTGATATTGGTTTCTCTCCTAACTGGTTTCTGTGTGTTTTCCAGCTTCTATAGCTGTGCGCCGTCTCATCGGCGTGACGGAGGTGAAGAAAACAGGCTCCAGCTATGGAAACGCCGAATCCAAGAAAGAAAACTAGAACTTTCAGCTGGTCTGACTGCCCACGGCCACTGTATTGCTCACTTTCACTGCTAGGGCATGGAATTGCCCGCCTGTGCAGTTGTTCTCCTTTTTAACAGAAAAAAAAACACCAAGCGGGGGGGAAAATAATAATAATAATAATAAAAATGTCAACATGGCATTGAAGCATGTGGGTGTGGGTTGGGGAATGTAGATAATTATAAGTTTATAAACTAGAGTAATACTTATTAATTATGATGATCATTAAAACGAACAAAGTGTGAAAGCATTTGAGATTATCATTTCCCTCGGCAGCCTAGACTCTGATGGTTGACCGAGACGGGACGTGGTAGCTCCGTCCTCTCCTGCTTAGCTTAGTCTCTTACTAGTTCAGGACCAATTTCCTTAAAGTTTTCTACAGAGCCATGTAATGTGGAATGTTTCCGTTTCAGCCCCATAGCTGGGTACCGCCCACTTCCAGTCCGTAACCGTTATATTACCCCTGTGCACGGCTCTGCAGCTCACCCACCGTCCTGCTGTTATAACTCGAGCTGTGAAATGATACGACACGATCATGTCCAGGTTTTGGTCAAAAGCTTAATTCAAATTTCACTTACTAAAACCCTAACTGATTTCTTTTTTTTTTTTAATTTTTTTAAAATATTGGGTGTGTTAGGCCAGCAAAGCACGGGTGATAACCAATCCACTGCATTGTAGTCAGAAGACTCTGGGATTGTTCTTGATTGTGGTTAGAATAACCGCAGGGTTCAATTTAAAACGCAGGGTCAAGAAGAGAGCTACCAATGAAAAGCGAATCAGTTTGATGCCTCATTATTCCTTCGAATCACCACATTGTCGGTAACTGAGGAGTCAGTTTCTATTTCATTTAAAATCCACTTCTGTTAAGACCACTTCTGTTTAAGACAACACGGACTGCCTGAAGAAATGTCACTAAACAACAGATTTGCATGTTAAAGTGTTAAAAATGGTCCTTGTGATTAAAATAGTTACACGGACCATTTTTCAACATGTAGATGGTTATTTGCTAGCTAAACTTACAACAATGTGAAGTTTGTTGAGGGACAACTGGACCAAGGAGTTCGGCTTCTGTAGTTAACTCACTGTGAGAAATGGCTTTATAGCGATTGAGACTCATCACAGAGTTTGAATGATCAACTTTTTTTGTGTGTGTTGAGTTGTAAATAAATATCCAGACGTCCTCCTGAGCATTCTCCAATACATTTCCTATTGGAATTTAGCAACAGTAATGAACCATTTGGCTCATGGGTGGTTTGGCGGAGGAAAATTTGAAATGTTACTCAATTACCTTCCTTTTTCAGACATTTTCAGAAGTTCTTACAATCATCTACAGGTTCATTCTTTAATTTTTAGACTGTTTACTATATATTCATTGGCAATTAGGGGGTTTGAATTGAGGACTTAACCCAGGGCTGTACTATAGGATACACGGCTTCATAGGTTGGTGAGTTAACTTTGTGTTGATTTTTACTAAATGAGAGATGAATAGACTTACATTGGATTTACCTTTATTCTACCAGTTATCTCAATTGCTCATGGAGATCAACTTTTATACCACCAAGGTCCATCTGGGCCTTAACAGAATAATAGTGCAGCTTTTTTTGTTTGTGGTCATATAGAAAAACATTTACCCCAAAATTGGCTTGTTTTTGGTCATGCAGGTTTTTTATGTATAATGTGTTGATGTATGTTTTTTGGAAATTGATTTTGGAAGTTGTGTGCACTCTGTATGCTCATTTGCACCAAATTTGTACAATTGGCTTTCATTGTGCAGCTCCTGCATGACGTAAAAGTTTACTAATGAGAAGTACAGTAGACCGTTGAGAATTGAAGTTTGTCTTTTTTTTTAATAAACAAATACCACAATCGTAACACTCATGTATATTCTAGGATATCCAGCCCAAGAGACCAATCATTTGTTGCTATAGACGTGTATCACTTGACACTGGAGCTCGTGTACAGTGGGGAGAGACTGGGATTATTTATCTACTAAAGGGTTTTTTTTTTTGTTTTTTTTTCCTCTAAAGCACTGATGTTTTATTCAGTAGCCTCACATCCTGGACATTTACTCATGAAGACTGATTAAAGTCTGCTGTTTTACCAAAATATGCTCTGTGAATGATAGCCTCAGTGTGAGGCTTATGTGGAGGAGGGGAAAAAAAACAAGGAGTGTTTCTCACACAGGGATTTCAAATATGTCTGATAATATCCTCCTTGAGAAGTTTTGAGGTTTGCTATGTCAATGGAGATTGTCTAGAAATAATAAATTAATATAGAAATTAAAATCACAGCATTTCCCCACTTTGTGTTATGTACCAAATCGATTAAAGACTTCAGTAAGTGATAGGAACTGGTGTCATTTCATCTCATTTATTTCAAATCTGGATGTTACTTATTTGTTCTTTTGACTATATTTGCAATACTGGGGTTGATCAATCTGTAGAAGATTTTTTTTTTTTTTTTCAGATAGCCTTTAAGAATGCCTTTGACAAAAGAAGAACATATTGAAATCAGTCTCATTGCTAGATCAGGAAGCTGTTGCAAGGTTGCAATGAACATGCAATCACAACATGAGTTCATCACGAGTAGGACAGACGACTCCTTGTGTGTTTACAAAGAAATGGCAATCACGTAGAGGATGTTTTGTAAATAAATTTACATTTTGCTAAAAAATGTTAATTTCCCCTATGTATGGAGACTTTTGGGACACCCTTTAATAGTAATTGTTACAGTAACAGGTAGCTCATTGGAAATCAATATCCATTTTCGCCTTTTACAGGTGATATAAGAAGGTAAAATTGCAGGTTTTTGTTATGTAAAAAAAGGAAACCAAGATAAATCTTGTCAGGTCTTTTTCCACGTTTAATGTTATAATAATAAGAAGAAGAAATAAGAAAAAAAGCAAAAGTGTGCACACCCTTTTATAAAGGGGCATGTGACTGCTCAGAATGAACCCATCACATTCAAACTCAAAAGGTAGATAAAGGTCTGACATGATTTACTTTAGTTTCATTTTTACATCACAAAACCCTGCAATTTTAACAAGGCGTGTGTAGACTTTTTATATCCGCTGTACATGTTCATTTATTTTAGTAGGAGTTAAATTACCTCCGGTAGGCTACCATAGTTCAGACCTCTGCATTTGCACCTCACATCCTCAGGCTACTGGTAATAATATATTGATGTGATCAATTATATCTTTCTCATCACTAATTTCATAACACCCCCCTTTTGTAATACTTTATTTCAATAAAACTATTCTTGAACCTTCAGTTTAAAATGACACTGTTTTGAGAGTCTGTTAGCAAAACTTTACTGTAAAAATGAGTATTATTATGTAGGCTATTTTTGCCATGTTGTCCCCACTGGATGCTGGGTAAATTAATATCTTAATGTATGCAACATAATTTTTAAAGCATACAATCAAATACAATCTATACTGTATCCTTTGAAGGACCTCTTTGCCTAGGTGCCATGGAAAATGTTTTTGAATATTCAAGCACTTTATATTCTTCAGAGTTGTTACTGTAAACCTTTACCCCAGTTCATGTATGGTTTTTGCTGAATTAGGACAACTTGAATGTCGGGAACTTTTTTTCTAGTGAAACTGGCTGATACTTCCGGTCATGTGACTTTTACCAAGCTGATAGTGCATTAAAATAAAGCTGCTGGTTGAAGACACACACACGCGCACACAGGGAAGTTACAGGATACAACACAGCACTTGGGTGAGATCAGATGACTTCTGGTGTGCAAGAGACAAATCTCAGCTCAGTCTGGTAGAACTGGGAAAATAGTCATTGGACAGGTGTGTGTGAGAGTGTGTGAGAGACAGACAGAATGGGCTCTCTGAAACATCAGACAGAGGCGCTCAAACTTTTACACGAACTTCATTCAAACAGGAGGGTAAGAACCAACACCGACACAAACAACACGACTGTGCCTGTAGCTGAGAGAGCCAGGGGAAGTTTATTAGCACGTCTGATGGACATTTTATCACAGATCATCTCCATAGAGCAGGATTTAATGAGCAACCTCTCTGGAGAGGTGAAGTGCTTTCTCCGGCACAAGGTAAGACCCCTGATAATTGAGGTCAAAGGTGGGTTTTTTTTTTCCCCTGCTTGTTTACTTTCTGCTTTTATGTGCGTCTCAGGACAGCGTGGATTTGAAGAACATCTGCTTGAGAATGGCTCTGAGTGAAAGCGGCCATGAGTCGGACAGAAATCTGAAGGAGCTCCGGCTCTGTCTGCAGCTCATAGTCAACAACTTGCTCTCAGCAATGCGCGACCAGAAGAATTTATCGTCCACAGGAGCCACTCGAAGGCTAATGGGCATATCCATCACCCTGCCTGACATCTGAACTGCCGTGTTATCTGGAGAGGTGCCTGCTTTTCCCGCTGAACTGACAGCACTTCTTTATTTGAGCTTTTAAACGAGGCAGAGCTGTGGCGCACCCGGAGCTCCAGCAGGATCCTGGGCTTGGCTTAGCTTGGCTTGTGAATAACTGGCACAACTCCAAACTACCTCACAGGGTTCAGCTCTAAATTAACTTTTATATTATTTGTGAAGGTAACAAATCCCAGAATATGTGACATCTGCTCTATAAGCCTGCATTCTTTCTTTCTTTCTTTATTTATTTTTTTCATGAAGGCTATATTCACTGCTGAAAATACAACAGAAACCCTCATAGAATTTGTAATGGTTTTAATGGGAATTGTATTGGGTTTAATAGAGACTGTAATGGTCCCTATGGGTCTCTACTTGTAATTTGTTGCCTTCTATTGGTGCCATGTCATGTCTAGTGGATACCATTAATGACCAGTAATGGTTTTAATGGTTAGCTGATGGTTTGTAATGGTATTTGTAGTGGAAGCCATTAGAATTTCTGTGATGGTTTCTATTGTTTGTTTTTTTCCAGCAGTGTTGTCCATGTCAATGTGTAGATGCAGCTCCATTGTAATAACCTTTTTTTCCCCCATCCATTTACACCTATTTATTATTCTCATTTGGCTGATACTTTTATCCAAAGCAACTTACATTTGAGACAGGATTACAACTAAGCAGTTGAGGGTTAACTGCAGCTTGCAGTGATGCTGGTATTTGGACTCACAACCTTCTGATCTGTAGCCCAGAGCCTTAATCAAATATATTAAACAACGCTAACGTAACGGTTGGTTTCTTAGAAATAGAGTACCTTTTTGGATAATTAAACTTGAGTAAAGTTTTAAAAGGTAGAACTACTTTGTGTACATCTACTTTTTTTTTTTTTTTTTGGAAACATGAAGGTTGTATTGTCAGTGTTGCTGTCAGTGTGAAGGCGTATCTCCATTGTAATTACCTGAATTGTTTCATCCATCTACGCCTATTTAATTAAAATAGACTACTGTAATAGTTGGTTGGTTGATCATATTTATGTCATTATCTCCATAATGTCAAACAGGACATGCCTATAATGCTTTAGCAGGCAGTTTTACAGGTGTAACTAGTTCAGTGACTGACAAAGCAAAACCGTATCTGCCCGAGCATTATTATTAGCACCTAAACAAACAACAAACTGAGTTTTAGTATGTGATACTTAAAATAATAAAGGCTAGTCCTGAACTGTACACTCTCAGAAAGAAAGGTACATTTCCTTATAGCTGGAGTGGCAGTCTCAAAAGTATATCTTTTGTACCTATACTATGTAGCCATTTACCTAGAATGTTGCATGTAGTTTACTTTTTTAAGTTTTACTCTAACAACTACAGTCCATTTATGCACTTTAAATCATTTTAAAGGTACGCCATATTTGTGTTTCAAGGTGAAAATACATATTAAAGGTGCAAATGACACCAGTGATTAGGAAGGGTACAGTTTAGTGCCTTTTTTAATGTATAAAGATTTTCACTGAAGAGTTAGCAGCTATCAGTGTAATATTGGACAAGGCCTTAATCTTTAATGATAAAACTCAGATTATAACTAATGTCACAGACTATGATAATCAAAAAATTTACAAAGTAAATTTCAAAATACTGTACATATTTTTTAAAGCTTAGGCAAAGTATCGAAAAAGCACATTAATAAAAAAAAAATCTATATGCATCATTAATGTAACTGTACTGAAAAGTGTAAAAGGATGCAAAAATCTTGTATGTAGGTACTGATCCAATAAATATTCAAGTAAATAGATGGTTCTAGCAATTATTTTAACTTGGAGGCATGACCATGTTCATTCTGACCCTGAATCATATATTTAAGTTGTCGGTTGCTTCTTTGCAAATTCATGCATACATACAGAATCTTTAGTCCATGCTGATTTAAATAAATCATCATTGGCCCAATTCCTTGTAGTAAGTATTACAAACTGTAATGCAACTATAAAGCCAATACAGTAATGTTACCATGTCTAAAAACCATGGGCATGCTACTATTTTAACTGTAGCCTGTTTTTGTAAAACAGTGCAGATATAAACTATATATTTGTGAAGTACCAACAAGTTGCTGTTACATTAACAGGATATAAAAGCAGGTGCTTTGACATCAGTGTGGTTCCTGAGTTAAATGAACAGTTAATGGTAGTGTCATTCTCCACTGAATATCCCATGCTGTATGAGCTTGGCTTGCGAGTTGTCTTGGAGAGAGCAATAGTAAATGGCTGTATTGTTTTCACGTTCATGTTGTTTTCACGTGCCCATGGTTAGGCAATGTTGTCATCCTGGAAGAGCCCATTCTACTATCACTGCTAAGTGCAGACTGTTCTTCCCCTCTATATCATAGAAATGCTTTTAATTAGGCCTTTCAAAAAATAACATTAAGCATATAATCATTATAAACTAAGACCTAGAATTTTGTGGAAACAAAGTAAATATATTATGTATTTACATAATACTGGTCACATACTAAAATACACCTTAATGTACTTTATGGTATGTGGAATAAACTGAAAGACATGATAAACAGGCTTGACTACAAAGTCTTACTCAAATGTTTCCACTAGGTAGGCAGTTGTTTTAGTCGTTTAGTGTTGTACTCACTCATGCCCACAAGATGGCGCTACAGACCAACCCATATAAAACAAAGTTGAAGATTTGGAAGTAAACACAACACAGCGGCATCTAATCTTCCGATATTTTACAGTGCTATTTATATTTTAGTATTTATAATCAAATTTTTTTTAAAAAAATTTCATAACTGTACAGTGTATTCATCTTCAGTAGCCACTTGATCCTTTTCATGATCCTGATCCTACACTAAACACTGCGCGCGCGGCGGGAAAACACACTGGATGGGAATAATTATCTATTTTATCTCATTGTTTTCATACCACTTAACACCGAAAACCTGCCTGTGAATCGCGTTATAGCATAAAAAGCAGTGTGTTTTGCAATATTTTTAACCCCGGAGTTACTATTGTGATAATCATGAGAATGCAGTTTCTCGTCTCGCCAGTAGAGGTCGCCCCATACACACAATATGCACTAAGTGCCACCCAATTCATTACCGGATTCAGCCTGGTGTTGATAGGTGATTTCTCACTCCAAACTCACCTATTAAGGTAGATAATCGGACGTCATTGAGAAGGAATTTCACTAACCTGTGCCAGATCTTCCTGGCTTTCCAGGAATTAAACTAGGAAACCTTGATTTAGAGCTATACAACTGTCGTGAGATGCAAATTTCGGAGATGCATGTCACAACATTGGTTCTGGGATACAATCATTTATATCTTTTGCGTGTTTATCCTTCTCTAATACTCATGCATATACATCTTAATGTAATGTAATAATGTAATGTCAGTCACCTTAGAAGTTTTGAAAATGTCCAGGACTGGAATGGAAAGCTAAATCAAGCATATTCGGTGGTGGCATCAAGAGGAAGTGAGTCTCTACACCACAGGTTCCCATCCGGCTTTCCAGCATATTTTAGCGTTTTTCCTGCTCCCAGAACACCTGCTTCAACTAATCACCTGATTAACAGCACTTCCTGACTTGAAGTGAGTGTGTTAGAGCAAGGAAAATGCTAAAATGTACAAGGTTCTCCAGGACCAGGGTTGGGAATGTTGTCCAATAGCCCTGCCAACTACTGTATACACTGTGTGTGTTACACACGTGTACTATTCCAGTATTAATAAAAAAAAATTTTTTAAAAACAAACAAAAAAAAAACATCTGGATGGTAGATTATATTTTCTGAACAAATAAAGTGTATAGCCACTGACCCTTTATATATATACACACCACAGAACAGATGCTTCTAGCAGATAATGGATAGAAGTGATATATCAATACTGGCAGTAAATAGTGGGTCCGTGGCGACACATCTGTCTCCATCTCAAAACTATAAATGACTATTAATGAACTATTAATGAACTGAACAGTAAAATGACAAATATCCTAAGTGTAATGCAGTGAATGTTGTTGCTTAAGCTCTCTGCCTAACTCCAGACAGCAGTAAACATCGTCCAATTGTTTACATTAGGCTACATTAAAATTGTTTACCATTTTACTCAAAACAGTAAAAGTTAATGCATTTCTCATTTACAAACACACTTAAGATATGTTCTGTATGTCAATCTTCTAGAGCAAGGGTCTCAAACTTCTCAAACTTTTTACATACAGGGACACCTTTAACCGTAAAATAAATTCTGCAGTATAAATGTACTTTATGAGTGGACATAATGCAACTATTCAAATATTAGCCTCGTTATATAAACGCATATATTAAATAATAACATTTTGGATATTTATTGGAACCATAGGGCATTTTATTATTGAACTTTCCATTCACAGAACACATTATGTTCAAGTTCACATTTTATAGGCGGACCTGTTTTTGAGTTATTGTATTTATCATTATTGTATTTATCATCAAGTGACCAATCAAAAAAGATAATAACTACAAGAACTGAAAAATAAATATATATATCTTTGTTAATACGACTTTTAGAGAACTATGGTTCTAGAGAAAGTTCATAGTAAACACTTTTGATTATAATATGCGATTTCAGACAGATTTAGTGTTGTTCCTGATCTAAACTTATGTTAACCTCATGAAGGGCTTGTTAATGACCTGAGGTCTATCTGAATAGAAAAACACCAGATTTGCAGTTCATACTGAGGGTCAGCCTGGGAGACATACCTGGGAGACATGGCTGCTCTACATGGTTACCATTTCAGTCCCAAAACACAAATTATAAAAAAAAAAAATTAAATTAAAAAAAAAAAAATACATTTCCCTCAATTTTTCCAAATATTTTCAAAAATGTATGGGCTGCTATTAATGTCATCCTATAATAAGTAGCATACAAATTAATTTATATGTCAAAGTACATCAGCCATTTTCTCACAAAGTCTTACAAACTGTGATTCAACCATTTTCCCATTGCCATGTTGACTCTAATCCTAATCAGATCCTTTGATGCGCAAACACACTTTTTCCAGTTTACACTTCATACAAACTAGCTGCTATAAATTGTCATTGTTTTTATGTCATCCTGCTGTGTTGAACTGAAGATGCTGCACTACTGTCATTAAGACATCTAGTAAAAAATATAATGCTGATCCAGCACTGTTATCTTTAAAGGCTGATTATTTTTAGTCATTCTTTTCAAAAACAGCACAGTTTTATAGAAGAGTTCACAGAACAGTGGCTTGTGTGAGGGTCACCAAAAGTGCCCAGAGCTTTTCGGTGTAGTGTTGCTTATGCAAACTAGAAGGTGCATTGTGTAACCAACATGTACATGTACCAGCTCACTATGTACAGCTGTAACCACAGCATGTTGAGACTACAACACTGATCCAGGAGCAGCTCTTTTATTAGACTCTCCCTCTCCGCTTTTAATTTTGCCCTGGGAGTGTTTTGAGGTTAGCATCCCATATGTTTGTCGCATGGGCCATTGTTTAGCCTCCACACATTGCGCTGAACTCAGCGACCCTGGTGCCCTCGGTGGCCCAGCGCTGGGTGATGGAGGATCAGCTTGATTTGAGGACGCAGTCTTCGCTCTCTCTGTCTTAAACACTCATGTTTACATATATCCTAATAAAGAGTCAAATACTAACTTTGGTTAACTTTGATAAAGATCCTCCTTGTCTTTTCTCTCTTCTAACATGAAGTTCATCTCTTCTTTGCCATGTTCTCGTTCTCTCTCAGTCTGTGCTTCCTTGACATCCACAGCAGCCGCTCTGTCCTTTGTGTTGGACTGAAGAGGCCTGTAATAGCAACAGTTCATATCTACAGTATCTCTCTGTTTTGCTCCCCTAAACACTCTGCATCTGCTTCTTTCTTTTTTTTTTTGATTTCCCACACCTCCGCCCTCCCGCCATTCTCTCATTTGAAGCCAGACAGGCAGCCATGGTGAACGTGTATGTGTGTGTGTCTATCTGTGTCTGTGTGTGGTATGAGTTGTTCAAAGGCGTCCCTTTCTTACTGGGGGGTCTGAAGATGTTTCTTTCTCACTCTCTTTTTTTTCTTTCATCTTTCTTCTCTAATTCAAGGCCAGACAGTGATTTCTATATGATGAGTCACTTGATAGATCCCCCTTTTTTGCAGAGGGATGAATAGTGGTATCTTTCTTTCTTTTTCCACAATTCTTTTTCTTCTTCTATCTTCTTCCATCCAAAGGAACACTGTAGTCATGAAGGAGTTATGTGGCAAGTCTCTGGCGTGGGCCACTCTCTCTCTCTCTCTCTCTCTCTCTCTCTCTTTCCCTCTCTCTGTGGGGTCTGTAGTCTTATCTTCTCTTTCTCTGTTCTCACACTTCATCTCTCCACACTTCATCCCTCCTTCACTGTGTCATCTCTTTTTCCAGTGCAGGAATAGGACTTTACAGCATATCTATACTTTCATATGTCATTGTCTTTCTGCCTTTTCTATCTCATTCTCTCCATTTTTTTTTCATAATTGCACTGATGGAAGGCCAGAGGTGTGTGGTTGTGCTTGTATAAGCATTTGTATGGTGGGTTGTCAAATTGGACTTCTGGCTTTCTTTGTATGGATTCACCAAGAGAAGGTATTAAATTGTTTCATTGCTTATTATTGTGCATTTGATATGGAGATTTGACATGGGAAAATGAATATAGTGCTCGTTAAAGGTACAACAGATTTCACTAATAATGTGCATTAAATCAGTTTTAAAGGTCCACTCCATTCACTTTAACAGGTGAAATATATTGTACATACTCAAAGTATTAAGATGTACTCTTGAGAGCACCACCCCAACGACAAGCAGTTATACAGTTTCATACAGTTTACTTGAGAGTTTAAATGGAGCAAATACAGTGCCTTGCATAAGTATTCATCCTTCTTGAACTTTTCCACATTTTGTAGTGTTACAACCTGTAACTGAAATTGACTTAATTGGGATTATATGCCATAAATCTATCTAAAGATCTCATAATATTGAAGAGAGGGGAAAAATCATATATAGTTTGCAAAAGTATTTACCGATAATATAAAAAACAAAACGTAAAAGTTGTGAGTATTCACCCCCATTGCTGTGAAAGCCCTATATTAGTTCTGCTGTCATCAGAAGTCACTTAATTATGTAAAAAAAAAAATAATAATAAAAATTAAAAAAAAAAAATTACAACATAGAAAAAATTTAGAAAGGAGTCACTTTCTCTTCACTGTTTATGCAATCATAGGGTTTTCCTTTGTGGCATATCCTATTTCCACTTAGTTTTCAGATGCATACAGAATAATCATCTATCCTTAGCCAGAATCAGTTTTTCTCATTTATTGTGTGTTGAATTAGTGGCAACTCTTCACGTACAGTATGTGAATATTGTGTGACCATATGTATGACCTCATCTACCCCCTGCTATTTCCCAGATTGGATCTCGCCCCGCCCTTTTGTGTGTGTGTGTGTGTGTGTGTGTGCGCGTGGGAGTCCATCTGCCCCCCAGATTGCATGCTACCTCTAGGTCTGATGCTGTAGACCTCCACTGTATTAGCCTGAGGGACTTTCCTGCAGGCTTAAGCTCCTTGGTGTGATTCATCGTTAAATCACAGAAAAGGGTGACGCCCCCCCGCACGATCTTATCATACCCCAAAGCCTACGCTCTGTCCTTCCAGCTGCTCCTCTCACTGCAAAAAAAGAAAACGAATTAATGGGGTTATTTTTAGTGTGAGAAAGCTTAAAAATAGGTCCTGTTGTGGGTAATACTACCTTCTGAAAGATTCCTGATCACGTTCTTTGCCATTGAAATCAAATATGCATCAAATGAAGTCACAAGAGACTAATCATTGCCATTATGTTTGACCTTTTGGATATTTGGATAAGATTTTTAAAGGTTTATCCACTTGGTTCAAATCAACGCTCATAGTTTATGACATGTCATTATTAAAACCATTTCTAATCCATTGTAAAATATGGGTTTGAGTTCTCATCATGACAGTGAGGTGATGGCACATATTAAGACAAACTCACAGACAGCTAATCGGTCATATCTCACTGTTTTTTTCAACCCCCCAAACTGTCACTCTGACTCGTAAAATCCACAGAGGGGTCATCAAACTTTATCCCTTAAGGCTGCGTGGCCACAAGATCAGGCTTGAAAGAGCCCATTGTTTTTGTCTTTTGCCTGCTATCTGTGTTAATAATGTGCCCAAGTCATTCTTTTCCCCCACCAGATGCCTGGCTGACTCCTCTCTGACTAAGTGTCTATATGAGAAAACAGGAAGCGTATGGGCGGCCTTGTGTTTGGAGTCAACAAGCGCTGAAGGTCCACAAAATGGTGGACGGTTTTTATTGGTGGCTTGTGGCCGCGCTATCGAATCAGAAGTCCTGGGAAGTCTTCCTCAGATGACAGTAATGAGGATTTCATAACGATGCTATTCACACTGATGGCGTATTTGATTTCCCTTGAAATGAGACAGATAAGAAATTTGAAGTGTGTATTCCCGTGCCAAGGCTTGTACTGTTAATTGTGTGTGGGTGTGTGTGTGTGTGTGTGTGTGAGAGAGAGAGAGAGAGTGAGAGGGTTGGTTTCATGTTTACATAGTAAAAAACACCCAGTTTCAGTCACCTAGTCTAGTTTCTATGTCAGCTAGAGTTAGAGTCCACCTTTCATCCTCTATCGCTCTTTTTTATTATGACATAATGCAATGTTGAGGTCACTTTGTGGTTCCTGTGAAGGGGAATAAAGTGAGTGTGTCAGAGTAACCTGTCAGTCAATCTCTCATCAGTCTATTGATTCCACTTAGCCTTTCTCCCTTTTTTCATGTGGCTTGTGTTAAGTCGAGGCTTCGAAACTGCAGTTTCTGCCTTCGCAAAGCCCACATTTCGGTGTGTAATGCATTCCTGTTCCATCAACTAACCTGACCAGGAATGAGGAGTTCACATTGTTAAGCCTTTGTTTTGAAAAACACTCCAGATTTGAGGTACTTTCGGTCACCTGAGGGGAATTCAGAGAGGGAATTCCAAGGATCTTTTTTGGATGAAGGAACCTTGGTGCGGTTTTCTGCTTTTTACACTTACATGAATCAGCAAACCTTAAACAAACCCTCTCTTGGTCATCTGTGCCATGTAAGTATGTGGTTTAGTTTAACGTGAGGCTTGTTTGAACTCCCACCCTGAAATGACGCCAACATCACAGCTAAATATTCCTCTTCGCTCTGTTTCCATCTCCTTTAACCATTACAATATAAAGAAAGCAGACGAGGTCTCAGCCGTCTTTTTTTTTCCAGGGGGGATACGAAGTCATTATTCCCTCTCACACCAGCAAGGGCAATAAATTTTGACATATGATTTGTTTGATACTTAGCCATGGTGAAAGATCTAAAATTTTCCCCTTTTAGATTTTTTTGCTGTTTTTTTTTTGTAGTAGTTGAAGCTCCAGCGGCACTGCAAGATGACAGAATGTGATGATGAGGTCATTCTGCATTGTAAGCGTAAGGCAATAGTGTGAAAGCAATCTGTCAATCAATCCTGTCAAATCAGTACAAATGCTACAAATGTAAATAACACATAGTGATATATTTGCAATCTACTTTCCAAAACTCTTAAGGTCATGAAGAGTGGACGTCAGCTAACACAGAACACTATTAACTATAACTCTAACTTATACTTTATTTTCTCATGTGCATGACGAGCTGCAGAGAAAAAAATGAAGCTGGTGAGGGAACAACTATTTATAGTTGCTATAACCTATTTCATTTAGATTCCACTACATGAAAAGTAACTTTAAAAGGATAAAAATGTATAATAATAGTAAAAAAAATTGTTAGTCTTGGCAAATTACTATGTATAAGAGGAATCAAACATGATGAAGCATGGTGTTATAGGAAAATAATCAATGATGGGATGGTGTGATGTGGCTAGGCGCAAAGCAGATTTGGCAGGTTCTAAGAAGGTTAGACTTTAATATTCCAGACATAACATCTGGTATAATAATGATTTTTTTTTTCACAACATTATTAGACCTTTGGACCCGGACGTTCCTATAACTGTAACATTAAAAAAAAAATGTTCTGCCAACTTAAAATTGTTAGCTGGAATGTAGTTGATCATAGATCAGCACAAAAACTTGAGCTTTTAACCTGTCAGGATGTGCTCGTTGTCACAGATGTGTTCACTGATACAAACCTCATGCAAAGTTTTTAATCCTTTCAGTCTACACATTAAACTTTTGCTAAAATCTGCTCCTTTTCATACTGAACTAGGATTAGCTTCTTCAACCAAAATCCCAGAACTTAACCGCTGAAACTACACACTGATTTCAGAGCAGCAGGACAGGGAATCCTCTTCTGACACCTCTCTGTATATCAGAAGTGGTGTGTTCACTTATGGCTTGTGAGAACGTCTTTAATTGAAAGGTTATGCATATTCACTGGTGCCCCACTGTCCATCTTTCTGACACAGTCGAGCCGACTGCGAATGTCTCCTGGGACGCATTAGTCTGTGAAAAAGCAAATACTCTGTTTAAAATCCATGTTTCCAATTTGGCAGCACATGGTTTGAATTAGGACTGTATTTATTGAGACGGGGGAGTAGAGTGGTTGCCCCAAAGGACAGAGGTGAGGGAAAGATTCCCGTATAAGCACTAGAAAACACCCCCAGATTTCTCAGAGTAGCCAAAGACTGAGAAGGACTTAAGATATGACACGAAATAGTGGCAGAAAAATCTACGTCTAGTCTGTGTAAAATAAAATAAAAATCAATTACAAAGACTTTTTCTAGAATGAATACTTTGTTAGCTAATAGGAGTTTTAAGGGTTATTATAATTACATTATAATGTTTTTTTTTTTTTTCATTTGAAAGATGTCATACTGAATTTTTCATTCATGTCATTACTAAATAAGAAAATCAATGGGTGTAATTTTGCCTAATTTTATTGCACTTCCACTATGCATAGGCATACACTTAAAAAAGTTAATCCAATTGTCTGCATCTCAGAGCGGTGACAAAACTTTTGCTGAGTCTGAGAACGGGTCCGAATTCCTGGCATTACATCATCCTTTATGATGATGTCATCGTTACTGGGTGACTTTGGCACATTGTGACTGATCGGGTGAAGTCACACAGATTATTTTTTCACTCGCTGCCCAGCGCGGGTCATTTATAACAGAGCGGCAGGTCGTGCAGGCAGGCTTCAGATGGCCGTTAGCCTAGTGGGCCAGCTCTCCTGTTCCTCCATTACTTTTCTCTTCAGGGGGCTGCTGAAAGAGTGACGTCGTCGTTTTGGAAATTGTGAGGGGGAAAAAAGCATGGAAGCCTGTTGTGTTGTTTCTCTTGGGGGACATCATAATGATTTGATTTATATCCACTGACGGTCATTTGATCAACCGCGCCCCGCTAAGCCTCGGGCTTACCTGTTTCTCTCTCTCTCTCTCTCTCTCTCTCTCTCTCTCTCTAGAGGAACTTCAGAAAGCTCAGCGTCCCAGCTCTTACGGCCAGAATCACATTTATTTTCATTAGGTTCCGATAATGTCAAATAGAGGCAGGCAGCGCACGAGCCAGAGCCATAAAAACTCCCGCCGCCTGCTCCCGCCATTACCTCATACAGATCAGATCGCCCGCCGCATCTCACCACCACTCTACAGAAATAAAAATCTGAGGAGATTTTCCCTTCTTGGCAATCAGGTTTGGTTATGGGTACTACTGACATCCACAAAATAACAGGCTGTTTAATGTTACATTATTAGTGTACGGGGGAAAGACATCGAACTGGCAACTTGTTTGATCGTGTTCAGGCTAATCATAGGTCTACCCTTTGCACTGGGTAAAAATAATTATGTGGGTATTTTTTGCACACACTTTAGTTTTTATTTTTAGGTTCACAGTAAAAAAAAATTCTTATTTATTTGCTTGCTAGAAAATGTGGCTACAAATGTGATTTTACTTATACTATATAATAAAGTGATGTTACCTCGCCTGCTAATGGGAGCTCAGAATTACACTTCTGCATTTGTACACTTTTCCTGCCAATAAGAAAACACATGCTTAACTATGTATTAAAGTGATATATTCCAACAAAGCCATGCCTCACATTGTGATTTACCTTAAAATCTCAGAATTTAGTGACAGATCCCTAATCAATAATTGCAAGTCGGAAAACAATAGCGATGCTAATGCTGTGGGGTTTATAATGTATCATGTTCGATATTAGAGTCTAGTTAATCATCACTGAAACATGGAAAATAGCAAACACATACAGAATATTATTCTCCCATATTAATATTGAGCTTAATGTTACCAAAATTGCTAGGGAACTTGGCTCCTGGTTTTACTTGCACAATATAATAGCCGAATATTTAGTAGCTTGTTAGCAAACTTTGCCAGCCACTGAATATGAAATACTGAATATGTTTAGGTAGCTGGCTAGCTTAGCTCATGGTGCTAAACTATTACATTGTTTAAAGCACAATTTACTTTAACATTTCACTCACCTAACCAGTGAACCATAATGTGAAAAGAAAGGCTAGTAGTAAGGACACACAATCATATTTTTGCATTTACTTCTGTCCCTCAGTAATCATGATTTTCCAGTTCTACTATGGATGCACTTCTGTAGTTTTCTCTACGAACACAGATAGGGATGGATATACTGCATAGCTAATGCTAGGTAGCACACATATGTTGGTTAGATCTCATTTTCTAATTGGGAATATGCCAGTACAAACATAATTTTTTTTATTTGCTACTTCCAGCTGCCCTTGAGTATAATGTGTGATTTAAACCGATCAGTGTTGTGAGGCAGAGCCAGCACATGTTGAAGATTTATTCAACGTCCACACTCTCACTCTGTGATAAGCTAATCAGATTTAGCTCAAGTTCTCTTTACACAACCTTCTTCCCGTGATTAATCAACATAACCTACTTTTTGGGGCGTACT
This sequence comes from Pangasius sanitwongsei, assembly GCA_037576675.1. Lineage (NCBI taxonomy): Eukaryota > Metazoa > Chordata > Actinopteri > Siluriformes > Pangasiidae > Pangasius > Pangasius sanitwongsei. The sequence goes on from CM075028.1 coordinate 9,849,867, forward strand.
TTAGCCAGTAACAAAAAACTGTCTGTGATCAGCAACTGAATAAATTTTCCAACTTTCCTAATGGTATAAAAAGTGTAATATTATGAACACGCTTTCACAGTGATCCAAAATGACATTGTGGCGACATCTTGCCAATTAGCAAACAAGCTGCATGAGACATCGTTGAGACCTAATTTACACACATTGGCTAGATGTGTGTGCGCAAAATAGACACTGCTTATATTTAACATTCTGTACTGTATTTGGGCCTGTTCTGCTAAAAGTGAGTAGGTTAGACTATATTTTACCATAAATTTTTTTATTTAATAGGAGAGGTGCCCATCTGCCCCATGTGTTTTATTATTTAGAACACCTGCCAACAAAGTGCAATAATCCTGTCCTAAAGAAAACTTCTAAAACCCGTTTTTCTTTGTAACAGCACTGAGATTTTGGTGAGCTATTTCATCATCAGCACAGCCTGATATGTTCGACCATTTCAAGCCTGGGCTTGTCTTTAGCATACAAGATACACCACTTCTATTCACTTAACCTTCATAGGAGCTAGATAACCACTCTTTCGCTCTCTCTCTCTCTCTCTCTCTCTCTCTCTCTCTCTCTCTTTCTCTCCTCAAGACTTCGAAGTCTACCTCATTTTCTGCTTTACCGTCAAGGACAGTTAATAGCAGTTAACTTTCTTCATCTCTTTTTGGCTGGTGGACAAACGCATCCTCCCTCTGGCCATTCATCATCTATAGTAAATATTTTGTCAGGATGCTTTTTACAGATCGGTGTGTGTTTAAGCCTGACAGAGAAGGTCAGTGGAGATGGACCTGCTAGATTAACTATCATGTTCCCCATAGAGAAACATTTCCCAGTGGACCTGGTTGATGGATATGGAGGGCCTGGGATTGATTTGGACTTGTGTTCTTTTGTCAAGCCAGACAGTGGGAGAAGCTCCTAGGCCAGTAGCTACAGCGTCTCATTTTCCTAGTTGATGAAGCGAGAAGTGTCAGTATCAAGGTTTTTTTGTTAACCAAATTGTACTCGACTGTGGTCTTGATTTACTGCATAATGAGTGTTTTAAGGGAACAGAAAGTTATACAGTGTGGTAACTTGCTGAATTGCCCTAAACGCACAGCCTGTATAAATTTTATTCTGGTCAGACTGCTCAATTTCAGCAACGCGGAGAAAATGAAGCAATTCCATTAACAGCTAAATGAAGTCAAGATCCTGAAGAGTGTGTTTCAAGCAATGCAACTTTTAGATGTACCCCATTGATGTGATTTATTTGATCCTGTGGAGGCAGACCAAAAAACATCATGCTAGTTATTCATGAAATAGGTCTGAGTGATTCTTGGGCACTGGCCATGTCCAATGATGTCACTATGCTTATGCTGAGACTTTCTGTAATGTATGCTGACTTAAGTAGGCACATACACTCACTCACATACACTCAACCTAGTTGGTAATACATTTAAAGCATTACTTTTATGTATTTTTTCTCTGGGATGGACTCACTACCATAACTATATCCGATGTTGCTCCACTGAGAGGAGACCTAATAAAGTTGTTTTATAAAGTGTAAATGTTAATATTACATCACTACTTTTTATCAGGCTCTCTTTTTTTCTGCAGTGGCCTTGCCTTCTAGTGGGAAATGCATTTTCTTGTTTTACTCTTAAAACATAGTGATTATCAGTATGATCTAAGTTGATCAGAAATAGTATTGTTGAAATGGTGATGTGTGACCTTATAAAATAACAACTAACTCTCTCTCGCTCTCTCCCTCTCTCTCTCTCTCTCTCTCTCTGTCCCTTTTCTGTTTGTGGTCTCCTCTAAGCGTTTTGTTTTCTCAGCAACACATGAAAGATCTCGGCTCTAAACAGTCCCAGAACACAAGTGCTTTCTCCTATGGGACAAGGACACACTGTTTGTTTAGTCTACTTCACATACAAAAAAAAAAAAAAAAAAAAAGAGAGAAAAAAAACAGTACACACACACGCACACACAGGGTACATTCAGTCACACCCATAATTTAGAAAAAAATATAGAGCTATTCAGAGTTCTATAAGAAATTATTTATAAGAATACTCATGTTCAAATCTCTCAGTTCAGTTCCAAAATTCAGAAGGAATAGTAGTAATATATATATAAAAAATATATATAAAAAATACAAAAACAAAAAATAGTACATTCACATTTATGTTCCATAAAATGCAATAACAAAAATAATAAATATACTGCAAAAAAGATTATGTCCTCTATGTATCTAGTGTAACAACATGAAAAAAACGAACACATACTGTATATGTATTATACATTGTTGAATGCTCAATTCTAATTGGTCAGAAGTGTTGATTAATTTGCCATAATATCAGCTCTGATCATCAGTAGTGTCGGCCACAAGGTTTATATTAATGCGGTTTTTCTAACATAAGGGACTTTAATGGTGAATGCTCCACAAATTTTGGTATGGTAATGTCCTTTGTGAAGAAATGTTTATTTAGCATTTTGGAAGGAGTCTCCAGTGTCAGCACTTTGTAACAGAGGTACAGAGGTCAGAGGTAAAGCTTTAACTGTAAGGTTTTCTGATATCAGTGGAAGGCTTTACAGTTTCTCAGTAACATGACAAGCTGAATTGTTTATTTTTTTCAAGGAAACAACTTTTTCTCATAAGTGTTAGCAGGAGCCAACTTGCTTTTCAGATGTTCCACAACATTAAATATAACTATAAACAAATTAAAAGGACAATATATTGTTTTGTAATTAATAAAAAAATTAATTCTTGGCAAACTGATATGGCATAAAAGTAATAAAATGCTTCAGAATTTGCCATTTTTGTAACCACCCCATTGTTTTCCTATAAAAGCAAACCCTTTCTTGTTTTATTCCTACATAGGAAACAAATGTGATTAAGAGTTTAAGATGTAATTTATTTTATGAGTATTGGCTACTTTGGGCAACTTACATTTGTGGAATAAAGATATTAGTAATAATTTTTATTGGTGCTGTTTTAATATCTGGTGGTCAGCGTTAGCACTCCACAGTACCTTCTTCTTGAGGCTAGGAGAGAAAAAAATGATCCCGATGCTCTCAGTATATATAAGAAAGGTATATTTGGTTGATGTTTTTTCCAAGTTCACATTCTCTCATATTTTTTGTGATCAGTTAAAACTTTATTTCCTGAGGCATTGGACTGTACACAATCGTGCTACCCCCTATGTGAAATAAACTTTTGTACCCTACTGAAATTTTAATTCCATTCTTTGTTCTTAACTGTCTTTTTCCTCAGTCAGGCCTTCCAGACAAGGAACTGAATCTCTTTTTCAGGATTGCTTTGACATTTTCAGTCCAGGAGAGGTTCTCCAGGATCTGCAGCTCTATAAGCCTTTCTGTGTGTGCCTGCAGTCTTAAAAAAGAGGCTACATCTCTGAGGGTTCTCATAGGGTTTGTCTATAAGAAAAGTCTCTGAAACACCCCCTTTAGAATGCTAGAACTGGTTAGACCCATCCAAAGAATTCCTGAGGAAATCTTTTTTTTCCCAAAGAAAGAGTGTTCTGGCACCAAAATGCTACTGGTCTGGTACAGTGAACTGGTGATGTCATATGCACGGTGTGGGGGCTTTAAAGATCATTGTTGAAAAAATGTTAAAAATTAATATTATACAACAGTTAGTTCTGGTCCACTAATTTGATTGGACGAACGGCATTCCAAGAATGCTTATATTTAGTATAACCTCAATAGGACGTTTCACTGGGTGGAGTTAGCTCACATCAGTGGACATGGCAAACGATACATTTTTCATGAATATTACTTTTGACTTAAAATATGAAGGCTCATCAGATGAAAATTAAAAGGAAGACGGGACGCCAATTCCACCGGATTCCCCCTTAACGGGAATGTACAAATCAATGTAAGCTACCTAGTCAGCTAGCCAATGGGCTATCAGTGAGTGTACACTGTTTTAGGGTTCCTGTCTCATCTGCTCACTCAGAATCATCACTAATCACTTGGACTGTTAGCAACAAAAGTGTGTTTCATCAACCAAATCAACAAGCAGGTTTAATTGTTTCAGAAACTGATGATCATCTGGGATTTTGCACAGAACAATGTAAAAACCAAAAAACATCCAGGGAGCAGCGGATCTGCGAGCAAAAGCACTTTGTTGAAGAGAGAGTTCAGAGAAGAATGGCCAGACTGGTTTGAGCTGACAGGAAGTCTACAGTCACGTCTCAAACTGGTTCCATCAACATGACAGTGTACCTCAGTGGCGTCCCCAGTCACCAGACCCGAATCCAAAAGAGCACCTACTTGATGTGGTAGAACGGGAGATTTACAGTATGAGTGTGCAGTTGACAAATCTGCAGAAATGCAGAGCAATGTTTTCCTACACTTTGTGGAATCCATGCCATGAAGAATTGAGGCTGTTCTGAGAGCAAAGGGGGAGAGCAGTATTAGCCAGGTGTTCCTAATAAAATGGCTAGTGATATACACATTGTTTTTTAGATGGAGGACTCATTGACAAATTCATTCAGTTCTGAATCTGACTAGTAAAGTACTTATCATGAAGTTTAATTCCACTTTTAGTAGAACTGCAAGAAACTGACACCAATAAAGTGGTCAACTATCACAATTGCTTGTAAAGCTTTATTCCCTAATTCTCATCATTGATTTACCATTGGAACACTTAACAGCCACTCTGGTGATGCTGTGCATTTTGAGGTCATATTTTGGCAGGAGCACAACCAGGTCTACCACATCTACTGTGTGAGCTCTAGGACGGACCGTAGTGTCAGACGGGCACATGAATCATGGTGATTTAGACTTGTCTTTTTCAATCCCCCTGAGTAGGTCATTCAGTGGATTAAGCACAAGGCGGCGAAACAATCAATTTTATCACAATGGGGTCCGATCCAGGGGAGGACGTCAGTGCCTGTTCATATGAGAGAAGGAGGGGAAAGTGTGTATTCGTTTTTGTGTGGGTGTGTGAGAAGAGCAAGAATAGCTGCTGACAGATAGGACCATCAGATCAGCTCGGCCCTCGTTGATGCATTGTGTAGCTTCTCCAGCAACTTCCTGTTATCACAGACTCACTAAGCGTCACTCCCTCACACCGTCTGGTTCAGCATACAGCCTGAATACCTTAATGTTCATGTAATCTCTAAAACTGTGGTCTGGAAGATGCTTTGACATCCCTCCAACCCCCCCCGACTAGAAATAAGATAGGAACCAGTGACCAGCAATAACAGGAAGAATGTCTCCCAGTTTAGAAATACTTTGGATATTTTCGCTGGCAGACTATGGCTGGATTGTTGCTGGTGGCCAGTCGCTTGCATTGTTAAGTGTGACCTCGCTGGAATGTCAAGGCAATTATTTTTCTCTATGTACGGAAAAGAAAGGGAAAGAAGAGAGACAGAGAGAGGGAAAGGTACATGTGATTCCCATGTGGAGGAATCAGACTGTTAGTCATGAATTCCACAAGTCGTGGAAAAAGCCTCACAAAGAGAGAGAAAGAGAGTGAACAGGAATGGCAGTGGGATGTATTCATGTCTGAATATTTGTGTGATAAAGTGCTTTTGTTGGGTCTGTGTCCTTTCCAACAGTGAGCTACGTGAGTCAGAGACTGGGATCTACTTGCAAGGTAATGAGACCCTACTAGACATCCAGACTTTCAATCTGACAAGCGGTGGAGTCATGATCCTCAGCCCAAAGACAGCTCTGAGTCAGGCACTGAGAGTAGCAGAGACACCCCCCATCATGGGAAACTACTGCTACCACTCAGATCCACAGTATTAGCTCACATTAATGCAAACCATTACTGAAACTGAGCTGCCAAATATCACAGGTGTTCAGTCCAGATGGGGATCTTTTGTTTGGTTTATCATGAGAGACACAAGAAATCAGAGGCCAGAGTAATTCAGCTGCCATTTGTGTTTATTATCATTAATTTTAATTTGACGAGAGATCACCAAGGTTCAATTACAACAGGAGGATGCATTTGCATAGATGCTTACTTTCTGTCATAGCACATCAAACACGTAGCACAAGCAGAACCTTATAAGGGCTACACCATCCCATGACTACCATGGGAGTGGCATGTACGGATTCAACTCCTTTCACATTTTCAACCTTCCATCGTCAACTAAGCTCTCAGCAGCTGGACCACACATGATCCTGCTTGAGTGGACCTTCACCTACACAACTCCTTCTCCTGATGCCTCTCCTACATTGCACTCCTAGAAAAAGGATTAATCTTGAACTCTAAAGCATTCATTAGATTGTCCTTCGGTTGGACCACTTAAATATTTTAATGTAGAACCCTACAACAGAGAGTTTCAAGTAGAACCACTATGCCTTTGAGGGACCCTTTGTTCTAGGGGTATACCTAATCATGATCTACAATATATGGCCAAATCTATGTGGATGCCTGACCATGAACTCCATGTGTGGGTCTTCCCCAAAATTTTGCCACAAAGTTGGTGGCACATGATTGTCTAGTATGTCTTTGTATGCTGTAGCATCAAATTTCCTTTCACTGGTACTAAGGGGCCCAAATCTGTTCCAGCATGACAATGTCCCTGAGCACAAAGTGAGGTCCATAAAGACATGGTTTGCTAAGGTTGGTTAAAAGAACTCAAGTGGCCTACACAGAGCTCCTCAACCCCAGTGAAAACCTTTGAGATGAATTGGAATGCCAACTGCCCGCCGGGCCTTCTCGCCTGACAGTACCTGACCTCACTAATGTTCTTGTGGCTGAATGAGCACAAATTCTCACAGCCACACTCCAAAATCTATTGGAAAGCCTTCACAGAAGATTGGAGGCTGTTATAGCAAAGGTGGTCCATGTTAATGCCATGCCTTTGGAATAGGAAGTTCAACAAGCACATATGGGTGTCATGGTTAGGTGTCCACATCCTTTTAGCCATATAGTGTATGCCAATGATTTTGCCCTCAGAAAGGGTTTCAAGCTGAACCACTTTCAGAAGGACCCCTACCTATTGAAGGAACCACGGGAGAATGCTTTTTTTCTATGGGTCTATCTAACCCATGCCAAATGTTGTTTCTAACCTCTACACTTTTAGAACAGAAAGTTAAGCTAGAACCCTATGATCCTTTTTCTTCTGCCTCTGGGGGAATCCCTTAAAGTTTTTGTAAACCCCTACAATAGGCAGTTTCCATTTCAAAAGGGTTCCAAGTAGAACCTTTGAGGAATTGTTTTTTCTAAGATTGTACCTATCCATCACCCATTGAATTATAGTATTTCAGCTGATATTATATCCATAAGCTCTACATTCCAATTTTAAAACCTGAAATGGTTAATTGGCTTGTCCTTCTGTAGGTTCTATGTAGAACCCTACAACAGTGAAGGTTTTACGTAGAACCACTTTAGAAAGGTAAGAACTCCTTACTAATCAAGTAACCCTTGAGGAACCATTCATATATACTGTTCCATCTGGTGATACTATATGCATATGCTCTATATAAAATCTTGTTAACCATTAAGGGCTCATTGGTTTGATCATTGAGGGATCTACACAGAACCTACATATAAAGGTTTTGTGTAAAGCAGAGAACTCAAACAACAGAGTTTTTCCTTAACAGTGACGGCTCCATGTAGAACCCCGTTAGAATGCAAGGAACTCTTAACTATCCAAAAACCTATGAGAAACCCATTTTACATTGAGTGGCCACTTATAGGTTCCTGATCTCCATCCTTTCCTATGTATATCTTTGTTTATGGCACTAAATGTATCATTATGTATTTTATCATGATTCTTTATGTTCTCTGCAGCAAGCTAATCGGTCTAAAGACTAAATGTTCGAATGTCTTGTAAGCTCTGTCTCGCTTAGTACAAATGACTTTAGTATTCCCAGGATAGATGACACAGTAATATGCTATTTCACCCTGACACCAACGAGTGGCTCAATGAGGGGTAGAACTGTCGTGCCACCATGAGGGACTGTGTTTTTTTTTTCTTCCAACCTACAGAAACTCTGCAGAGTGATTTGCTGGCATATTGCTCCCTTTAATGATAGTGTCGGGCTCCTTGGGTCTTTAATTTCTCTGTGCCACTATCCTCTTGTTGTCTCCTGTCGGGAACATTTGGGTCTCTCTGAAATTGTGGCAGTGGCAAAAAAAGAAAAAAAGATGGCGTGAGAAAAAAAGGATTGTTTTAACAGTAGACAAGAGATGCAGCAAAACAGTAATTAGTGCTAGCAATGATGAAGTGTTGAGTAGTGTAAGTTATGCTTATTGAGTGACCCTTTATGACCCATCTTCCAAAGCTCAGCGATGCAACATCCCCTCAAACACAGGCACACAAACATCCTAGAGTTGCAGAGTAAAAACACCAGTGATAAATTTGCTCCCACATCCTAGAGTTACTCCTACGGCGCTGAATCATATTCAGTTTAACTCCGTAGGAGTCGGTTCGGCACATGTAATTTTACTGTGAGGCTGCTGGGTTTTAGAAGGCTCCAGAGAAGAATGGTGATGCCAAAGGAAGTGAGGGAAGAACATGCTCACCTTTTCCAGTAATCACGACTAGTTTGGGAGCACCAGCCCAGCAGTGGTGTTTATTCAGGAATGTTGGGTGAGTTTTGTGTGGGCATGAAGGACAGGACACATTTGTTCTCTTCAGTGATGCTACTAGTTTAATGCACAGACTCATTTCTGAGAAATATCGTTGTCATTATTGTGTCAGTCTCTTTTTAGCTACATATGTAAATTTTTAATGTTACTAATTTCCTGGAATATTCACATTGAAATCTGCAATTGTGGGTGTACAGGCCTGATCTCAGCCTTGCTCACCATCTCCCACCCACCTCAGTGGGTCTATGAATGGTGCTATTATGAATATCAATTGTCTTGATTAGATTTGCACCGTGTCTTCCACCTATTTTAAAGAATATCTGTGATGAGATGTACTCGTTGTATCATTCTGAGAAAGGCCCAGTCCCTTCAAATTGAGACAATGTGATTGTGATCTCTCACACTGTCTTGAGTCATCACCTCCTATACAGTTATAATGACCACCCTCGGTTCAGCCTTTTATGCAGTGGACCACCTACATGGGTGTGTTTTCTTAACCACCACTCACTGTAACAGTAAGCGATGATATGTGAAGTTCTTTTCTTTGGGGTGACATATTTGATTAGAGTAATGGCTATTGCATGGGAGTCAAATGTTATACTATTGCCAGGCGAGTGTGTTTTGTGAGTCAGTGTGTGTAAGTTGGCCTTTTGTGCTTTTTCTGTGATTATGTATCTTTCGAAAAGCAGTATACACATCTTAGGACAGTATAAAGGATAACTGCCATATAAAGTATATTTAGTTGGTCTTTGTTTTAGACTTGATGAATCTCTTGTTTTAGACTTGATGAATCTCTTCATATTTTATTTCATTTTTTTTTTTAATCAAACTTAAGATAGGAATAAAGTCTTCCAAAAGGCTGTGCTTCAAGAAAAAAATGTCCTTTATTAATTTAGACCTTAAAGGCCTGCCGGCATAGTTGACATTTTTTCCTCCCAAAGCATAGAGAAGGTTAAGAGTCGACAATAAAAACATCAACTTTAATTGGAATACAGATGTTTGGCTCAACCTTTGGCAAATGACCAGGCCTTCCTGTAAACGTGAGGGAAATTGTGGGGGGTGGAACGATGCTGGAAGTCACGCGTGTGGTCCTGATTGGCTAAAATGCAGTGCTGATGACTGATTCGAAAAATGCCAGACATTCTTGGTTGCATCGTCGTGATATTTTCCTTGCAGGGTGAGTGTGAAGTGTGATAAAAGAAATACATGAGGCTCCCTTGTGCTACACTTATATTTACGCACAGCTCCAGAGGGCTCCCTGCATTCCTTCCTGAATGGAGAGTGTTCTTCCTGCCCGTATTTGGTAGAGAGGGGAAGGGAATCCCTTATGGTGACTCATCGAATTTCTCTGGGGGAGCACGCTGAGTGGAAGCTCGATTTATTCAGAGTTGGATTATAAGGGATTGTGCAGGGTGAAGTCCCTGTTTGAGGCTGTAAGAGAGTGAATTTGATTCTTCTTTTGAGATATTCCATGGTTTTCACTAGAAAAAGAAGATATTACTGAATATGAATGTATATGATGCTGATTAAGTATCACAAGCAGTAATTCATATATAAGTATTAATTGATGTTATGTGCTCTAAAAAAAAGTCTTCAATCCAAATTGTTTCAACAGCCTGGCAGGAACTTGCAGCAACAGCAAAACATTTCCAAAAACTATAATGTGACCACTTCACCATGAGTAAATCACATTTCTTAGGGGCTACATTCATTAAATTCTTGAGCTAAAACCAATCAGTAGTCTTCGTATGCAACTGAATTCAATTCAATTACTTTCACTCTTATTATATACAATATATGGCCATCACACTAATATGTCCTTGTTGAACAATTTCAAAAACCATGGGCATTAATATGGAGTTGGTACTCTCTTTGCTTTTATAACAGCATCCACTCTTAGATTTTGGGATGTGGCTTTTTGCCCACTCAGCCACAAGAGCATTAGTGATGTCAGGCATTGATATCAAGCAAGGAGGCTTGGTGTGCAGTCGGCATTACAGTTCATCCCAAAGGTGTTCAGTGGGGTTCAGGTCATGGCTCTGTGCAGGCCAGTCAAGTTCTTCTACACCAACCTTGGCAAACCATGTCTTCATGGACATGGTCACCTTGATGCTGTTTCAGTACCTGTTCCTGTTTACCTTCTTTTCTTAATATACAAATATGGGTTTATGCCTAGCAAAATGTACTGAACATAACCATAATATATTCATAAGATTTTGCTCTTTTGTTCTTTTGCTCCGAACTCTCAGAAACTTAACTACCATCTCTCTCTCTCTCTCTCTCTCTCACCCTCCTATCTTCCACACTTGAAATACTCTACCATAAACCATGGTGGACTCAAACACAAACAAACAGTAACAATCACAATTACTCATAATTAGGAGGCCAGGCTTAGGGAGGGGGTCTTGTCCTCTCCACCCTTTTTACTTTTGGACCAACTCCATCATGGGTGACAATTTCTTAATTTTTTTTTTTTTTTTTTGGGGGGGGGGGGGGGGGGTTAACGGGTTTTATTTTTATATAAAAAAATTGAACAGGGGTGGTGCCCATAATGAAAAAAAATTACAATATATATTTTAACCAAAAGCAAA
>CM075028.1:9864363-9896863 GCA_037576675.1 Pangasius sanitwongsei
CTCAGACTGTCCAGGAGCTCAGTGATGCCCTGGTCCAGATCTGGGAGGAAATACCCCAGGACACCATCCGTCGTCTCGTTAGGAGCATGCCCCGACGTTGTCAGGCGTGCATACAAGCACGTGGGGGCCGTACAAACTACTGAGTACCATTTTGAGTTGCTGCAATGAAATTTCAGCAAAATGGACTAGCCTGCTGCATCATTTATTCACTTTGATTTTCGGGGTGTCTTTGAATTCAGCCCTCTGTAGGTTGATAATTTTCATTTCCATCAAGCGACGTGGCATCCTTTCGTTCGTAACACATTACCCAGTCCATATCAGTATAGATATCCAGCATGATATAGCTGGTATTTCCAACCATGCACATATTATGACTTTAAAATCCAGTCAGGTTAGCTAATGTTAGCTAGTTCCTATTATAAATATTTACAAAATTTGACTTTGATTTGATTTGAAAATTTGAAATCCTGCCAGGTTAGTTAGCTATCAGCAGTGCCAATGATAAACATCTCAGAAATCCTGCAGCTTAGCTTATGCAAGCTGAGAAGTGGTAGCTGAAACTCAGTTGTTTCATATTAATGACCTGAAAGAAAGTTGAAAACAAATGCATTAATTAAGACAAATAAGACCAGCCATTCAATTAGGACAAAAAAAAGTAAAAAATGAAGTGGAGTTAGTGGGTGTCAGTGGCTGAGCTGCATTACTGGAAATTTAACACATGGCATGCTCTTTCACCATTTAGTTGTTATTGCTGTCAGCTCTCTGTGAGACTAGCCTTTTATGGAGTTTTGTGGCTGTCACTACATGGAAATAACATGTGCCATGAACAACTTCTGATTGGCATTTATAAACATATGCATGCCAGTATGAAAAAAATCAGCAGTAATCTTTTGTAAATCTGGAGGGAATTTTTAGTTAAAAATATTACACACAACTTTACTAAAAGACTGATAAATGAGTCTTTGGGCTTTGCATCATTCAGACTTGCAGCAGTTAGAAATATCTTACAGGGATGCAAGCTTTTCTCCCAGTACATTCTTTGGAAATGTACAAGCTGTCATCTTGATTGATTGGTGCAACTCTGGCTTTCTATAACTTAACTCTTTCCCAATAAAATTCCTCTGTAATATGATGATGTGAAAGAGGATTAAGTAAGAATTGGAAATTTACTAAAGACATGAAGTAATTTGAGGCAAGTAGGGAGAAAGTGGACAATACTAGGAAGCTGAAGTGAAAGCTATATTGATAACAGATATATGAGAGACATAGCAAGTGAGAGCGATAGAGAGAGCTGCAGAATAACAGATAAACAAGGCTGTCAACACTTTGCTGTTAACTTCTCTTAAAGGCCTCAGCCTGTGCCCGCCCTCCACCCCCTCGCTGAAGTAAGTAGCCTTCTTACAGGCAGACGCTGTGGCACAACTTCAAAGCAGCAGCCCCCTCCCTCCCCCTGGGCACAAAAACGGTGTAATTAGTATGTCGTTAATGGGCCATGCTATTAGTGCCTTTAAGATAGTGAGGTTTTACACATTAGCCCGGTCTAATCACAACCAGACCTGGTGAGGGCCTCATTTGAACCATGTGCTGGGGAAGAACTGAGGCGAGAGAGAGAGAGAGAGAGAGAGAGAGGGAGAGAGAAATAGGACTGAAATGTTAATGCAATATCAGTATACACTAACACCATGATTCTCAAACTGGAGGTCTGTGGCATGTAACCAGGGACTCCACAAATTAAATATTTTTTAAAAATAACTTTTACACTGATGGACATCACAAATAACTATTATTCTAGTTTTTATTTAGTTATTACAAGCCTAATTAACTGGTCACTTGAACTGAAGGTGTTTAATCTAAAGCTCAAAAAAATATGCATAGTGTCAACATGAATTGAACTGCAATTTTAGGAAAACTAGCAAAAGTGCTGTTAATATGATGTCTAAAACGTACATTTTAAGACAGTGTGATTGCTTTGGGTTTAAGGGTTAGTCAAATTTAAGATCTAAATTGAAGTTCATGCATGTTTTTTTAAAATTTGGATAAAATGACTGGTATTGAATTAAAGTATCCCTTTAGGTCAATTTTATATGCTAGTACTTTATTAAAATATTTAATCAAATGGACATTTACAGTCACTTATATAGACAACTACAAGCACGAGTAGACACATTTAGGTAGTGGTGTACCTCCAGTTGTTGACTTAGGTGCTCATAAATGTCACGGTGGGATTTATAAACAAGTTATGTACATATTATGAATGTTCTATAAAGTCCTTATATGGGGACCTGCAAATAAAATATATTAAATATGTTAATTCAGTGCAAGTTCTCATATACACAATATGGCTAGATTTTTTTTTTAGATTTGTGTAATTGAATAATGCAGTGAATATCATCCAAATAAATTCTTTTTTCATTTGGTTATCGGATTTACAGGGTATAGATCACACATGTAACAGACATGGAGGCACACGATCACAGTTGATACTTGTGACTCAGTGACAGATGCATTAGAGTCAGGAGTCCTGGCAATGCATACATCTCTCTCGCTCTCACTCTATCCCTCTCTCTCTCACTCTCTTTTCATCGGTCCAAAGCCTGTCGCTCCCCTGCCTGGTCCAGGTCTGGCCCAATCTGGATATAGTTACTGCTGCCCAACTGTTTTTTTTTTAAACACTGATCTAGCATCAGAGTCTTAACCAAAAATGGGAACATGTAACAGATGGGTTAACTATATACCTTACACACCTTACACACCTTACACACCTCAGTCTTGTTTTGGTTGGATTTTTGAAAGAGCACAGGCTACAAGAATTATAGTGTAGATCTTATTATCTTATTATTATCGTAATAATACTTGCTCAAAAAGGCTTGACCAATAGGTTTCAAAAATACATAAGAAAAAAAAACAGTAAATACGAAAATGGCCTTTTAAATAACCCATTGACTGCTTTGTTTATTTTATGTGCACTCCATGCCCTTATATTGAGATGTGTTCGCTCTTTGGTGTGTTTGTCGTCATTTGTTTGTGTGAGTAAGCGGAAGCAGTCTGTAAGGGTGGTAGAACTGCACCTCCCTATGCCCTGCTGTGTGTGTGTGTATGTATTGTGTGTATGTGTGTGCATGCACATTGCTGTTTACTGTTGGGCCTTATGGCAGCAGAGTGGCACTGAGAAATGTAATTAAACCAGCCCACCCCCTCACAATATCTCTCTCTCTCCCTTTTTCTAGCTTTCCTTTTCACTGTCCCTAAGCCACTTAATCCCTATTTAGCATCTCCAACACAGATCTCTAATTCTTTTGTCTCACTTTTTTTGTTCACCACCTGACAACACGACAACATTCTCTTTCTGCTTTCAACTTTCGGACTTTTTTTTAAATTGTGATTCTTCACCTCTGTCTCTCTAATCGTGTCTCTTTGTCTTTAAACAGTGCAGTGGCGGTAGCCCAGGCAGGCGGATTGTCATGGCTTGTGTTTTGGCGCGAGTGCATGTAGCAGCACCTTCTCAGAGAGGGTGGAGTGAGGGAGAAAGAGAGAGATGAAGGGAGGGAGAAAGAGGGGGAGGGATGGATGGATGGATGGGGAGCAGGGGAGGAGGCCGTGATGACACTGCATGGTGAAGTCATCCCCATGACATCATCCTCTGGGCCGAAGCCAGAAGACCCAGCAGTCTTTCAGCCTCTCTCTTATTCGTTCGGTGTGTGCGTGTGTAAGAGTGTGTGGCTGACACACATACACATACCCTCTTTGTCCAAAATGCTGGAGTAAAAACTCTGGTTGTCTTTTGTTCCCACTATTTTCCCCTCCCTCTCCTGCTTCTCTATCTTCCTCTCTCTCTCTCTCTCTCGTAGTGCCCCAGGGCTTGTGCTTCTAGATGAGTTCTGGCTGCAGCACGATCAATACAAGCACAGTGAGTGTGTGTCCCTACGTCTCCTGCCCCAGCTGCACACTTACACACACACATACACACACACACACACACACACACACACACAAAGGCAGTTCATTAGGTGCTCCCTTGTAAGCAACACGTGGTTTTGCATTCACAATTCTGAAAAGCTCTGCTCGCTCTCCAGTCCTTTCCTTTGTCATGGTCAAACTTTTTAAAATGAAACTCCTCCTTAGACAAACCCTTAAAAGTCTTTATCTAGTCCTACCATTAAAAGTACCATACATTGAGTGGATATTCTGAGCTAAGTTTAACCAGTCACTGAAATTGGTTAAAAAAAAACCACTTAATATGCTTCCTATATATTAAAGGAACTACTGTAGGTTGACCTGCATGAAGCACCATTACATATTAATGACATACAGTACAATAGACACTCCAAAACATCTTAAAGAATCATTCCAGAGTAAAAGCTGTCTTTTAGCTAAAGGAATAGTATAGGAAAATCAAAGTTTACACAATTATTCACTTACCACAAATGTAGTCTTGCAAGCTTTGCATCATTATTTTGGAGTGACAAGGCTAATATAGCTAACAAATAATAGATGTTTGACTCACTTCATATCTTTTCTGGAAATATCTGCCTCAAACCATATCCACATTTGTACTTACTGTACTCTATAAAAATGAACAGAACCTCACTATCTAGCTGGATGCTGCAATGTTGTGGTGGCAGCCATTTTGATTTAACATGAGGTAGCCTTTCATTACTTAGCCTCATAGCTCCAGTGCAAAAGTAAAATGTTGGACTAAACATGTCCTGGCTGATTGACTACATTTATGGTAAGTGGATTTTTTTTTCTTTAGTGAGAAGATATACAGTATTTTGGAGTGAAACAGGATAATCAGGTGTGAAATAATGCCCCAAAAAGCTGGGCTTTGTTTTTATCTGCTGAAACTTGACTTGATTGTAACAATGATGTGATATTTTTTCCTCAGCTCACATGTACATGGTGATATAGTCAAAAGTCAAGACATTTACAAGTGGGCCATTGCATTTTGATGGGAGATTACAGAAATACAAGATATTTTATCTTTTAAGTGACTGACATTGAAAAATTGTTCAGAATATGAATAGGGACATAAACTAACAAGGTTAAAAAAAATGTCAGTTTGGATTTTTTTTTCATCTATAAACTCAATCTCACAACGGACTCTTCAAAACTCTTCAAAAAAATTATAATGTTGTAGTAATTGTAAGTTGTAATATGTGTAGTGGTCTGGGAAAACCCGTTGGATGTTGCTGTGGCTGAATTCTGGCAAACCAAAATCCAAAAATGACAAAAAATATATGGGGTTTTGGCCAAAAAAAAACAATTTTCTGCCTATAACATACTTTGACAACATCAACTTTAAGAAAACATGAATATGTTTCCCAAAACTATGTAGAAATGTTTTTTTTATGAACTTTCTAAACTTTCCTAGGCTTTCTACAAAGACCACATTAGGTAGACGAGGAGCCAGGTTAACAAACGTAGCTGCAGAAGCAGTTCTAGGCTTTGAATAAAAGCATGATATGTTCATATTTATTATTTTTAAAGATATTTAAAGATAGGTTCATATTCATATTTAAAGATATGTTCATATTTATTATTTTCGTAATGTTTTTTATTTTTGTAATTTATGTTAAATGAAATGCAAATTCCATCAATAAACAGCAGTTGCTTTTAGATAATGTGTCTCAATGTAATTGGGATGAAATCTTTGAATGCAATTTTCTCCCTTTTCAATTTTGGGTGATAAATAAAAAATTCTGTAATTTACTTCTGACTGAGAGACATACAAAAGAGAAAAGTATTTCAGAAAGCATATTTAAAAATTATATAAATATTAGAAAATATCAAAATTTCACCATGTGAAGGGTTTTCCTATACTGCCACACATATGTACGTACTATACTGTATGTCCAGCTATACCCAGTTCAAAGCAATACACGTGGATATAACACAAAGACACCACCACAGTGAAGTCTCACTGCCCTGAACTCCTCCACCTCCTCCTTGTTTTCCTCCCTCTGCCCCATAAACCCACTTCTTTCTGGGCGTGAAGAGCAGTTTTGTCTCCCGGCCTTGCAGAGACAGAGCCGGAGTCACGCGACACTGAAGTCTGCTTTCGCCACACACTCACTGTTCTTCCTCCCATTTTATTTACCATGTGCTCTTGCCATTATAGTCTGCTCTCTCTCCTTCTCTCGCTCTCTCAATGCCTGTTATTCTCTCCATTGCTAAACAAGTGGATTGATGGTGACAGAGGATTTTTGTTTTCCATCGTAGTATTGCATTCAGCAGTGGCAGCAAAAAGTCAAGCAAAGTTTTATTTCAAAAGAATTATTCCTGTGTGATTTACAGTTGTCACACAACAGACGAGTTGTCTGTGGTGTTGTTAGCTTTTGTTAATCTCGTTCCTGACAACTCAGCCAACCGGTTCTTTTGGCTTTTAACCTGCAGAACTGGATTGTCAAGGG
The DNA here is from genome assembly GCA_037576675.1 of Pangasius sanitwongsei. Lineage (NCBI taxonomy): Eukaryota > Metazoa > Chordata > Actinopteri > Siluriformes > Pangasiidae > Pangasius > Pangasius sanitwongsei. The sequence goes on from CM075028.1 coordinate 9,870,774, forward strand.
CCACTCCCCTGGAGACATGCCATGACGATAGTCTCTATAGCAATAGGGCCTCCCTGCTACTTTCTGATTGGACAGGAGGATCCAAGTTTGTCTTTACACGTTCTGATTCGCTGAAAACCATTGCCTGCCACGTGAAGGCCAAAAACTGCTGCCTATGTGCAATTTCAAATATAAAATGCTACATTAACATTGAACTACAAGGGAGAGAGTGAAAGAGAAAGAGAAAAGCAAAGTTGATGAAACACAATGGGATGTTAGAACATGCTAAACTCTGTGATAAGCCTTTGAAATGACTTTTAGTTAAGCACATACATACAAATAACACATTAAAGGAAAGAAATTAAAGGAAAAATGGTTATGATTTTGATGGCCATTTTGCCAACATAGTTTGATTACACTTGTCCTCTTTGAGGGAAGAGTCACTGTAAATCAATACAAAGTTCTTCTAACTGATCATCTTTATCTTATGATTTAACGTTTCTATTCTGATGGGAGTGGCCTCTTCCAGGATGATTCTGCCCCTATCCACAGGGCATGAAGGCTCACTGAATGGATTAATGAGGATGTAAACAATGGAAATCATTTGCTATGGCCTACACAGTCACCAAAATGCAACCCAATCAAATACCCATGGGAGATTTTGGACCAGCGTGCACTCTTCACCTCCAACAGCAAAATACCAGTTGAGGCGAATATACTTCAGAAGAATGGTGTTCATTCCACCAGTACAATGTTTAGAGACTTGGAGATTCGATGCTGAGGTGCATTGAGTCTAAGTGCTATAGAAGTACTGTAGCTAAGTACCTGTGCTGAATTTAGTAATGCATCTTGTCATGACCTATCAAACAGGTCAGAGCTATAAATAGTGCAGAGCGGTGATGAAATGTTTGACAAAATAGTAGACCACAATTTGTTACTTCATGTAGTGACATGTATTTAGAATGATGTGCAGTTTAAGATGTAGTCTTTAGGAAGATCTGGTCGTTTTAGGTCGTTTTAACCATCTTCTGCTAGTTCTGGATTACTATGGGGGCAGTTGTGGCCTAATGGTTAGAGAGTCGTAACTTGTAACCCGAAGGTGAACCTGAAGGTTGTGGGTTCGAGTCTCAGGTCCAGCAGGGATTGTAGATGGGGTTAGTGAATGACCAGCGCTCTCTTCCACCCTCAATACCACGACTGAGGTGAGCACCGAACCTCCAACTGCAAAAAAGCAGCAAAAAAAGCTGCTCACTGCTCCGGGTGTGTGTGTTCGTAACTGTGTGTGTGCACTTGGGTGGGTTAAATGCAGAGCACAAATTCCGAGTATGGGTCAACATACTTGGCCACACGTCATGTCACTTCACTTCAATATTACGATTTTAATCATACAACTTCTTGTTTCACATTTGTTTCTATTCCCTTAGAACCCATAGTTTTCTAGTTTTCTGGTAACAGCCAATATACATTACATTAGATTTCTTATGCTGTTTTTAATTTTTTAAAAATCTGCCATTTTAGGCTGAATCCTAAATGGCTTCCAATGGGCATATATATATATATATATATATATATATCTCAGTATAGATCTACATAATACTGTCTGACATTCAACCACAGAAAAGAATGACTTTTTGTAATTTTTTGGTGTTGGTGTTGTTTATTTCAATATCATATAACAAATTTTACACTTTCCTCTCTTTTCTTACTCCAATTAAAGTAGCGGCACAGCTTGCCTTGGGTTCAGTAATAAAAAGCTATATGCCTGTTGTTTTTGTCTTGTTTTGTTTTTGTTTTTTTTTAAATTTGACATCAGATAAAATCAGTTTAAAATTCCATGCTATTTCATTAACTTCCAAAGAACTTCCAAAGAACTCCACAGGTACTATAATGCAATGGGAAACAAATGCACACAAGTACTCGACTATAGTACAGATAGTTTTGGATTCAGATTAGTTGCACAATGCTGCACTTAAGCTCTACTAGTGTTAGTAGTGTTTCCTTTTGATCATCTCAGTGATTTCCTGCATGTTTTATTTTCTGCTATGACTCAGAAAAAAACACATAGCACAAATAGTAACACATTTAAATCAATCTTTACACATTGTAATATCTAGCCAAGGGGAAACTTGGAAAAAAATAGTCTGTTTTGATTCTTCTTTGTAATGGCAAAAAAGAGTGTGTTTCTGTATGCGAGTGACTCAGTATCGATCGTGACTCGTGGGTGTCATACTATGTAAAACACAGACACATATCACGATCATACACCCAAACATGAAAAAACGCCTACATACCTAAAAGTTTCATTTTCACCTGCCTCGCTTGCAATATAGAGTATCTGAAGCAATCTTGCTGCACTGTTACAATTCATGCATGCCAATATGCAAATAACAAACTGATCAGCCTAGTAGTAGTCTTAGTCAGACATGTATCACTGTTCTAGCTTGACTATACTAGTCCATGTATCATCATGTTGTCATTATTACAGGAGTGAATAAACAAGTCAGCAGGACTAAAGCATTATGGGAAGGTGGACTGGGGGTATGATCAACTCAGTACAAAGCAGATTCAAACACACAAAGCTGGGCATGGTTCACAGATTTCCACCCCTGCTCAACCCTTATACACGCACTCACACACATTCACTCACCACATTATCCACACGACTCATCCCTCTTTCTCTCTGAGCTTCTCTTTATTTATCTCTTTGTTTTCTGTCTTTCTTACTCTCTGATTTAATACTCTAATAACTTCTGCAGTCAGCACCAGGACTGTTTTCAGAATAAGAATATTTTAATTATCGACACATTAAGTGAACATATTTATTTAATGTATTTGAATTCAGATTAAAGGAATAGTCCGGGCTTTTTCAACCTAAATGTTTTTACTGCATGTACTCAGTCTGTGTGATTACCACATACAATTTTTTTTTCATGCATTCAGAAAAGAACAGAAAACCTGTTTACTCAACAATCACACATAATGGAAGTCTAAGGGAAGTTGTTTCTTGAGTATCATTCTTCAGTCAAAGGTATTTGTAAATTTCATTCTAAATCTGTATATTTTGTCCTTTTTCAGAGGGAAAACCTTTCTATTAACAGTTGTAGTTGGTCTTGTAGTTGATGTTGGTCTGATCAAACATGGAAACCACAAATTCTCATGCAGCACAAATGGCATTTTATTTTACTGCACCACAGTTTTAAAGTTGCACAAAATCGCATGAGAACATCTTCGATAAGATATTTTCTCATGTCTGCCTCATTTTAAGACCTTTAATGTTAGAATGTAATGTTTTAGTTTTCTTTCATCTTTCAATTTTAGTGTATATTGACAAAGTCCAACAACTGCCCTTAGACTTCCATTATGAGTGAGATTTTGAGTACAGGATTTCCGTTCATCTCTCAGTACAGTAAATCTTTGAAATTGTGGCGATCATGCGTGAAATACAGATGCTATAGAGATTAGAGATTATGGAGATTAGGTTGAAACCACTGACGTATTCCTTTAATGGATATTTCAGGCAGTTTAATTAGTTTAATTTGTAGAATTGGACTAGATAACAAACCCTGTATGAGAACGTATACCATATTATATGTTAAGCACTACGTAAATTTGTACACAGTTGTGCAAATTTATACAGGAAGCAATTAGGATTCACTCAGTGCAATAACAACATGTTATGGCTAGTTTGGTTAATTTAACTTTCTTCCTCTTTCACTGGCTTTCTCCAGGAGCAGATGAAGCAGGCACGCGTCCATGTGTGTGTGTGTGTGTGTGTGTGTGTGAGAGAGAGAGAGATTGGGTGTGTTGTATTATTGGGAATAGCTGAGGCTGCACTGAGGTGCCGTGGTGTAGAGTTGCAGCGGTGTGTCCTCTCTCCGAGGGGATGACAGAGACGAGCTTTCCCCCCTGCCTCCACACGGCTGTGCTGTGGGCTGCTGTTAGCATCCTCCACAACTCAACTCCCCTTCCTGCTGATTCAAGATCAGCTCCGCACACTTACATGTCACTTTTTAACAATGTTAGAGGGACTTATACTGACCCAAGACCAGGGAAAACGTTTGATCATGTATGAGAAGAAACATGACATAGATAGAGCTAAGAAAAGCAGATCAGAGATTCTGAAAAAGTAAGTCTATGCAGTTGGCTGTGTTAGATTTTTTTTTAACCTCTGACTCTTTCAGTTTGCCTTCTAATTGCATTAATATGCTGTATATACAAAGGTACAAGTTTCACAGTTTAGAAGAAAGGTTGGTGAATAAATGTATGTCATTTATGGCATATTTTATTTTCTCATATTTTTATTAGTTTATATTTACTAATAAAATTTACTAAACAAGTAAATCATGTGTTTTAAAGAGTTATTAAATACAAGTAGTTCATTTCCAGCAGTCACTTACTGGACTATGTAGGTGACTCTCAAATGGAGGTCTATGGGACATATAGTGCACTGCATAGGCTCCATGTAGTGAGCATGTGTAGTGAACAGAAGGTCATTTCATGGGTTTCATGTGGTTAGCCTAAATGAAAGGAAAAACCAACATAAAGGCTATTGTTAAGGTGTCAAAAGATGGACTGGAGAATCTTCCAAAAAATATTCCCTCGTTTAGTGTTTTGATGATCGTCGTGATCGTTTTTCAAGCTCTGTGTAACACATCACTCCAGAATCTCCCACAGATGGTCAACTGGATTAAGATCTGGTTACTGTGAAGGCCATAGTATATGATCGACATCATTTTCATCCTTATCAGTCTAGTCAGTGAGCTCTCGTACCCTGTGGATGGGGGAGGAGTCATCTAGGAAGAGACCACTCCCATCAGGATAGAAATGTTTCCTCATAGGATAAAGGTGATCAGTCAGAAGAACTTTGTATTGATTTGCAGTGACCATTTCCTCTAAGGGGACAAGTGGACACAAACCATGCCAGCAAAATGCCCCCCACAGCATAACAGAGCCACCAGTTTTAACTTTAATTCGTCACCCATTTCTAGCTAAATATTAGCAATGTCAATAAAACATTGCTGTGGGTAAATAAATAAAAAAGAATCTGGCACTTATGAAAAAAATTATGATATCACCTTCTCTTGAGTTTCTTTGCTTTAGGTAGTGACACAGTTTTCACCTTTCATAGTTTATGCAATACAAATGTTTAGTACTTCTGTCCATGGCAGTACAACAGTATTAATATTCAAATGCATTTGAATACAAACTATTAATATTCAGTTGTAACATTTAAAGGAATTTGACAACCCTAATACCGAGAATGATCATGTGTGTTTTGTAAAATATGAAAAATATCATATACAGCAGGGATTTTTGCACTCTATAATACTTTCCCACAGGAATGTGTGGTCTTAGTCTAAAACTGATCTTTTAAGGACACATCTCATGAACACCTACTCCCTTCTCGTCTGCTTTTAGTGCATTGATGACATGATGGATTTGTACTGAAAAGATAAGAGTTTGATTCATTTTACGTGCAAGGACCACGTCTCATCTGCAAATGCCTTTCATATCCAAATGCACATCATACATTTTTCAAATTGACATCAGAGGAGAAGCACAATATTTAGATGGTCCGTGACAGATCTTTTATCCTGCATTCATTAAATATTATCAGATTTTTTTATAGTCTTATATCTAGATATAGTCTTTCGTAGCAGGATTGTTTTTTAACATATGTGCAAAAACAGGCGTACATTATCTTCATATTAAAACTAAAAAGATTCTTAAATGTTATGTGCCCTGCATCAGTTTCATCCTAATTAACAGTGAAATAATAACAATGAGGTGCAATATAAGCAATTCAGTACCAATAACTGAGTAGGAAGATTTTGACGCCCAGAATAATACCTAATCTATTAGCTACTGCAGCATTATACACGTAATGTGTAGGTTTTTAACAGTAAACATGATGATTTAGAGTATTATATATGTGTAGACATACCACTATATGCTGCATGAGCTCTTTTTATCCAATACACACTGTCGAATTTGATCTTTAGTCTGCTTTGATCTGCTTGTGGTCAGTGTGTGGGTTCTTCTCACTGAAGATGATTCATGTTCAATATATAAATGACGGTTCACACACCGAGAGTTACTCCGGCCCTCTGCCTTTTGTTCTCTCTCTTTATCTCTCTTTCACACATGTTCACTGGTTTATACAAGTACTCGCTCTCTCTCTCTCTTTCTCTCTTTTTTTTCCCCCCTATCTCACTCCCTGTTGCTTTTCTCACATCCGTTTATTTTCTTTCCTTCAACAAGTTGCATCTTTTAATTCAGCTTAGTGGAAAAAGTTTAATGCAGTTAGTTTAGGACAAAAAAGAAAGAGAGACAAAATATGTAACATATGTCCACTATCCAATTCCACAGTAGCATCAGTGTTCTTCAGTATCATCAGTTCTCCTATATTGTTGAACTTTGTCTTCTCTAATATAAACATTGTCATAAGTTGAAAATGTTAAGTTGGCTTTACACTGTATGATTTTCGACCTTCCGTTGGTCATGAGTTGAGATCAGTTGTCTTGGAATGCAATGTGATGTGATCACCGGTGACTGATTTAATGCCACTGCAACCAAGGATAGCTGATGACAAAAGGTTTGATTAAAATTACAGCATGATCGCTGCTACAACACTTTTTCAAAATCCAAGAATAGGAGGATGGCATAGGATGACATGAAACAGCTACAAATCCTGTAGTGGCAACGATGAAACATAAACAAAACATGCTACCGGACAGAAAAAAAAAATCCTTATTACCTCAAGTTCACTTTGAAGAATGACACTTTCTGTGACCCCGTTTTTTGCACGTCATGTCTATTGTTAGTGGATCTTCATCATATAATCTAACACAAAGAGCACATCTTATTACATGGCTTGCTAAAGAGTTTGATCAGGATTTCATTAGACTATAAAACCACCAGCTTTAGTTAATGAAAATTTCACTAAAGTTGGTAACACTTTTTGAACCCTACATCATAAGACTGACGTAATCATGTCGTGAATGGCCGATGTGATATGTGGTCATGAGTTGCCATGACAGTTTATATCCATAATGACTTTGTCACTGTCATGTCCCCATTATCAGCATCAGAATTAGGAGGCATGTTACACATATGAAGTATTTGTCTTGGTGAATGCATGTAACATTCATATGCAAATATGTAATATATATAATATTTATGCTAAATAAGATGTATAATAGAATATAGGTATTAAAGAATGCTGAATGTGTACATACATATATGCAATATTTTAGGGGAATTGTTATTTAAGAGAATAATAATAAACTGTATTATATACCATATATTACAATGTGATATTGTCATTTCAATGGTTTAGTAATTGGTACTTTACTGATAAATTTCTGTGATGAAATTTTCTGCTGAATTTCAGGCTAAAGTGCTAAATGTCCACTGTGGTTGATGAGAGCTAGCACTCTGGGAGAAAGATGTTCATGTGCCTGCTTGTGTTAGCTTTGATGGCTCTGAATCCTCTGCCAGTAATTGATATAATAGCTGTCATGTTAATTCCGAGAGTTTAGGTCACATGCTAATTTTTGTCCTGTAGCTAGCATACTTTTTAATGGCAAACGTCCCACTTCAACGTAACATCTTATTTGACACTAATGGTGCTCTAGTCAATATGAGTGCACATAGGCTAACAAGACACTGTTATATCACTCAACATATCCAGTTACGGCTGTTGTCAGGATGTGTTTATGACATTATTATGATAGTTTAAAACTTTAAAAAAAAAACAACTCATGGCAAGGCCGTAACTCAAAATCATTATTAGACATTTATGTCTAATGGAATCTTAGTTCAGACAATTTGAAGTTGGATTAAATAAATAATACTCAGAAAAGAAAGTGAACATCCATAATGTATTTTGTTAAAACAGAGAGCGATGACAGTTGAGGTCTAGTTTATACTTTTAAGCAAGGGTTACTCAAATCGGATTTGGTTTAATTCCTTTCTTGCCAAAATGTTGGCACAAAGTTTAACTGAGCATACAAAATCTAATCTTGTTAAATAAGGCCATCAATATTTTTTTACAGTGAATAGCCAGTTTTATATATGTGACTCTAAATGTTGGGACACCGAGAAGGATCTCCATTATTTAAAAAGGTAACCTATAGCATTAAACAACTAAATCTAGAATAGCTCCTCATCACCTCGCCAGTGATCCGTATAGCTTTGTACAGCTCTGCCACACCATTGCTCATGTCTAAGCTTAATCTAAGCACCCAGCTGGATGTACTGCTGCCTTTGATGGCCTTTCTTAAGAGACAGCTAAGTGCCATGGCATCCTTGTGTTTGAAACACCTCCCCAGTTTAAACCCTTTGGTGTGGTTGGCGAGCGTCATTAGCAAGTGCAAATGGTTCGGGTGCCTGCGGAGTGTGCCACGCAAACTCGCACTGGTACACATTTAGGTACATTCCCTTCTTCATGCACTCATCAGTCTGCTAGGTGGATAGAGGGGGGCAAGAGAGAGAGAGTCAAAGGCAGACAGACATGAGAAAGAGAGAGAGTATGTCAGAAGCTAGAATCTTTGGCATTCACGCTCGCATTCACTGTGGCAGCTCTGACATGCAGTCAGGCAACAGCTGGGGGGCGGTTACAGACACCATGGGTGTGTATGTGTGTGTGTGTCTGTCTGTGAGCCACACAGCTGCCTCTGTTGGCAAGTCATGTCATAGAGATTCCTGCTACTGAACCGGCCCGAAAACACAAACAGTCTGCTACAGTATGTAATAGCGGAACTTCTGTTGTAACGGTTCCTTTCGTAACTCTTATTACTGCTATTGGTGGTGTGCATGCCATTTTCATCTTGCGACATTGCTGTTTGTATTGTGATAACCAAAACTATTTTATACCTTGTTTTACTATACACTATAAAATACAAATGCATTGTGTCCCAGTAAAAAAATGTAACAGCTATAGAAAGTGTAATTTTGGCCATTTTTGATGTTTTTAAATTTAAAGTCTTCCTCCCAATGACCCAGCCCTGTCGTTTCAAACTATGTTTGTCCTTTTAAGGAAAAGGGGCAGACTGGAGATGTCATAACTTGGAAGGAACTAATTTCTGGGCCAGAAAATATGTTTACACGAGCCTTAAAATACACAAACTATCCGGATCCATTGCAGGTCAATATTGCGAATCACCATTTTTCTAAGGTATCATAAGAATTATATGGATATTTAAAAAATAAGAACACTTGAAAAATTGCAAACCACACCTTTAAAGTTTGTTGGGTCCATCATCCAGTTAGCACTGGTGTATTTGAAGCTGACCGGGTTCACTATGGCATTTGACCTCATGAATTAACATAGAGACAAGCTGACTGAGCATAGGATGCATGGCATTCCCGACATTGAGTACAGTGTGTGTGTGTGTGTGTGTGTGTGTGTGCGTGTGCGTGTGTGTGCGTGCATATGTGGTGTCTATCTCAGCTTGGATAGAAATGTAACCCTCATAACACCATTAATATGCATGCTATCCATAATAGCTAAGTGGTGGGTCATCACGCTGATTCAGATAGCCGGGTTCAAGTTCAAGTTCAGTGTTACTTGTACAGTACCATAGCTCCTGTAGAGTCCTGTAGCAAAATGAACTTTTATTCTAAATAGCCACACCAGATCCTGGACCTCATCACGTTACATTGGCTTATTTGTTTATTAAAACCTATCGAACAAATTAAACGTATGTCCATACCTAAAGTAATATATTAAATATGTTATGTTACACTCCGTTTAGATTTTGGAATATACCAGCAGAATTGTGAAATTTATTCAGCTTTCTCTGGACGTATTAATGTTATAATATTGTGAGATTTACATTATAGATTTTATCTATTCAGTAATTCTGTTTATAATATGAATTATTAAAGGAAATAAAGGAATGGTTTGGTGCCATTTAAAACAAAAGGATTTGGGTGAGATAAACTTCCGTTGCATGTTACAGGTACAATAGCCTTGTAAGTCAAACATTGGACACCAAACATGTCTGAGCTGATAAAGAGCATGAACTGTTGAACCAGTCCTTTAAGCTTTTGTGGTTGTTTGCTGCCTGGAAGAAAATAAAATCAGCACGATGGCCTGAGGCTACTACATGTTCCTTTTTTTTTTCATCTGCATTTCCATAAAGTCCTCCTCCACAGTTCCCACAAGGCCAAGTGGGTGCTGGTCAGGGCGGTTCTTCATGTGTCTCTGGTTCTTGTGTCTTGTGACAGGGACCCTTGGCCTTCCCCCTGTTGGCAAGATGTCACACTTAAATGAAGAGCAGCCCACAATTCATTATGGGGACATGTAGGTCAGCCTTACTATCTAATTATCATTCCATGGCAAAAAAAAAAAAAAGGCAGAGAGCAAAAGCGTAAGAGAGGGAAAGAAAGTCTTCACTCTATTCTTTTACTTTTTGCTGAGGGTACATCGTTCTAACTCAGTGATCTCTCTGTTTGGATTCTGACCTAGTTCAGGTCATGACAGCAGGAGGTATCTCTAACCACTGTACTTTTACTCATTAACTTCCTCAAAATGCCTGTATAAACACACACACACACACACATCCTGTGCCTTGAGACTAGCCAATACAAATTAGAGAAGCTACAGATGGCCACTAAAATGCAGGCCTCTTAGGCACCTCACTGGACCCATAAATATAATATTGCTCTTCCTCGGTGTGACTACACTAGGACAGCGAAATCAGTTAAAGTTACAGTCAGTGGTTTGAAAAGAAAACACTGACCCTTTATTCGTTGTTCCATCCAAAGCCACACCCCAAAACTATGCATTCGTGCTGCCTAGGCTAGAACATGTAAAAGGGAGAGCCTTCTCCTTATTTTGAACTTCGTCAAATATTACAAAACGATTTTTACTTCAGTCATTTTTCTCTAGAAAAAAATCTCTGACCCCACGTTTAAAACCCTTGTCAAATCACTTCTCACATCACAACAGAATGAATGAGCAGGGTTTATTTATTGGATATTGTACAAATTTTACATGGTAAGTAATTTTACACAAAGGTGAAGTCAGTTCACAACTACGCTGAGCACGTATGAACAGAGTGTTATTTGAAAGCAGTACACCACACTAACACACTCCCACATACGCAGGCACAAACAAACACACAAGCACTTCTGACCTTCTAACCTTGCCACATGCAGTTTCCACTGTATTTGTTTTCTGTTTATGTCGAACGCTTGGACAACCCTCTTGGATCCGTTTTCTTGTTTGGCGAAGTAAAAGGCTCCTGAATGCTCAGCAGTATAGGGATGGAGAGTGGACGGTGAAACTGAAGAGGCTAGCAACTCTTTATAAATAGGTCTCGCCCGTTATGAAGCATCACTGAGTGGAAGCACTGCTTCTGGATCAGTTCTGACTGTCATGCTGCTGTGACTGAGATTAGAGCTGACACGGTGCAAACTGACCCCAGGTCTGGGATTCTTCAAGACCAACACAGATCTCAGGCCTGCCTATGTGACAGAAAATCAGTACACTGGAGAGCCACAGCTAACTTTTAGAGAAGTTTTCGAATTCATATGAGCTCCAAATGCACCAAATGTACCATTTAGGAATTAACACTGATGATTATAATGGGATCCAAACAGACAGGAGTTGAATCTGATCCTGGAGCTGGGCACAAGCCTGGAACGGTTGTGATATCAGAGAAGGCAATACATGATCAGACATGAACGAGTTGCGAGACAGGAGGCCACGAGACACCTGTCTGGATGTCCTGTTATCTAAATGGGGTCCTTTCCACTTTGCTATGTAAAAGTGAAGTAAAACATAGAGATCTCTTAAGGGGCATTTTGATACTTAACTATTCTATCGTTCTAAAATAGTTTTACTTGGAATTTATTTTTTCTGAAAGGGAAAACATTAAGAACCTTTAAGACTATCTCCAAAGGGACAAAAAAAAAAGGAAACACCAGGAATTATTGTATGGGTGCCATTAATTGTAACATTTAACAACCACAACCTTCTTCACTAAACCAGTCCAGATAATAGTTCCTCTACCAGTACAAGAAATGTTACAATCCATTTAGTTTGAAAATAATATAAAACATATTTGGAGGGAAACTGCCCAATCTGGCAACACTGAGTTGAACTGACAGACGAGTGAAAGCAGGATATGAATTCGAATGTCACTGGAATTACATCCTAACAGGCCAAATGAGCATGTGAGTGCTGGATTAACCATCTGAATTAACCCCTGGTGCTGAATGCACTTTTACAGTGTTAACTTGTGAAGTGTGCACATTGTAGGTGTTAATTCAACACAGGAGGTTTGGCTTGTTTCGTTCTTTTTTTTTTTTTTTTTCTTCTTTCTTTTTTTTTTTTAGTTTGCTGGAGTGTTAAAAGTTTTCAGGACTGTAGAAACTCTGCTGAACATTTTGTGTATAAATATTAAATATTATATCAATGCATTATCATTATTTTCACTGCACCCTAATTAGACGACAGATTAGACCCTACTCTGATTACTGCTGAAATAAATGACTGGATGAAATAAAGCGGCGAGGCTAAGGGAGAGAATGGTAAACCACGGTCTAATGCTCTATATTTAGAAACCTGATAGTATTCATAATTAAGAGTTAAATTGAGGATGAGTAACGCTCAGAGTTAAACCGATACAACGTGACCTTTCACATACTCATCTGTTACGGCCTACATTACCGTGTCAGTCATTTCAAGAATACGGCGCAATAGCGCGAGCTCGTGACTCATCAAGGGGGAAAAATGAAAGACAATATTTATCCTAATTCAGGTTTAGTGCAGTAATTGTAATGACTCATTACTCCAATAACTCCGCTACTGTTCTATTGTTGGAGGTTTAGCTGAGCATTCAGTTTTCACTCCGGCTTAATGAAGATCATCAGCTGATCTGAGCAATCTGTGAGTTAAAAGTAGCTCCTTTTTTAAAAATAAAAAAAATTGTTTAAACAATTATGACGTCAGAGTATAAAACGTGCAGTTTGAAATAGCAAAAACAAAACGTAGCCTAATCTTGAAAGTAATAGAAACAATGCGCGAACAGGGTTTTTTTTTTTTTTTTTTTTTTTTAATCATCTGGGAGCACATATTTCCAATAATGTCACACGCAACATTTAGTTTGATAACTTGCAACAGCTTATACACTCTATTTTATTTTTAGACTTATTTATAGCCTATGCATTTCCATTTCCATTCTCCATTTAAACTGCCTGTGTGTGTGTGTGTGTGTGTGTGTGTGTGTGCTACGATTTGAATCGACAGATCTACAGAACACACAAATAAACAAATGGCTAAAAGGAAAATGTGCTGCTAAAGAAAAGTTAGACACAACAGGCTGTGCAAAATGCGCGTGCTGGACTTCTGCAGAGTGTTATGCAAACGAACATGCTGAAATCGGATTCATGAAATTAAAAATAATATCTTGGCAAAATGAGTGATGAATAAATGCAAGTCGAACCTTTATGTGTGTAGGGTAGAAATGATCTGTCTTTACATGCTTATGGTTTTTCTCTCCTATCAGTCACTTAGTCTTAATTATTAATGTAGCATACTAATTTAATTGTGCATTTATTATCGTATTTTTAAGTTGCATTTAGGGTTTTTTCCCCCTTGTTTATGTTCTTTTCACATTTATTCCGTTTGGCGTTTATCAGTAATGTCGTTGTTTTGGAGAATTTAGAAATGTCCCTCTTTTTTTTTTTTTTTTTTTTTTTTTTTTTAAAGGCACCATTGTTACTAGACAGTCTGCATTTTTAAATAACTCTCTATATACAGTCTGTATATCTCTAAATAACAGTCGCAATTCCTGCGTCTCCATCCGTCATATCTGAAATAAATTAACAAAATGCGCCGGTTGTCAAAATGCCATTACAACGAATTTTTAAAGAAGTCGCTTTATTTGTCGCTCAGAAAAAAAGAAACTCCCGCCAGACACTTTGCATGGTTTGTTTTAACCCCACACAGCCATACAGCTTCTAGGATTTCGTTCTATAGTTTGCTGTTTCAGGCTTTTATTGCTTAAAAAAGACCTGAACTTGAAGAGCAAGTGCTCGAAGCCTGTGGGTGTCGCATTAACAGACATCTCTTTTCGGCTTTGTTGACTGCTGTTATGAAACAACTTTATTATAAGCGCTTAAAATAATGTCATCTGATTCAGACCCGTGTGTGACTTTTCGTTCCTGATTTCTGCAGCCAGACTTTTAAACCCGCTCTAATAACATCCTCAATTTCCAATAAGCATCCTGGAATGGAAATGCAAACCGGTGACACATTAATGAAACTCGAATCGGACAAAAATTCGGATCTTCTTATAGCCTATAGTGAAGGAGAGGTGCATTAGATGAGAGGATAACACTATAAAACGCACATACGGCATTACCAGAAAAGAGACAAAATCATTCAGCACACTCTCGGGAATAAAGTGTGTTTTTCCTTGTTGTTGGGGAAGTACCATCAGAGGGTATTCATTATTCGGTTTTAGTATGTATCGTTCAGCTGGAAACGTGAATATACTTTAAAAAGAAACAATTTAAGGTAAGTATTTGGACTTTAAGGACCACTGATGTTAACGCGTTACTCTAAAGTAACACCACATGCACCTTCTCAGGTCAAAGACACATAATAATGATGTACCGTTGATGGTATCGAGAAGGAAAAGTACAGTTTGAAACCTTTATTTCTGAGAGTGTGAGCTATTTATCAGCTCATACATTAAAGTCATACCCGACTCATTCCTAATATTCGTATCAGCTTGTCTAAAACAGCATAAAAATAATAATTGCATGTAGGGGAGCAGGGTGGCTTCGTGTCTAGCACGTGTGTTTAGCACGTGTGCCTCGCACCTCCGGGGTTGTGGGTTCGGATCCCGCCCTCGTTCTGTGTACGCGGGGTTTCCATGTGCTTCCTGTGCTTTGGGGGTTTCCTCCGGGTGCTCCCGTTTCCTCCCCCAGTCCATAGACATGCGTTGTAGGCTGACTGGCATCTCTAAATTGTTCGTGATGTGCGATTGTGTCCCGCCTTGTGCCCCGAGTGGATGGATGATAGGATAAGTGGATGGATGGATGTTCTGTCCAAGTGGACACATATGGACTCTGACACCACATTGGAAGTTCATACACTTTCCAGTGTGTACGGGTTTTGTTTACCGTATTACCTTATATCCACACAGGAAGGCATTAATGGACTTGTCCTCCCCTGGGTGTTAGGGAACAGATACACCTATATCGACTGACAGGTGACACCAAAGCTCAGATGACCTCTACAAAGATGGGCTGTGTGGGCTTTATAGGCCTACACCACCAGGGACCGATGCATTTAAAAAAAAAAAAAAAAAAAAAAACATTTTGAATAGTATTTGCTGTAGGTCTGCTCACGTACTTTTAATTCTTAGAATATGAAAGTTCATTTAAAAAAAAAAAAAACACACACACACACACGCGCACATATTTTCCTTGGTCTCTCTTTGAATTGTGAGAGTTTGAAGCAGCCTGTCGCACATTCGGCCTCGTGAAATGTGACCTCTGATGTCATAAAAAAAATGACGCCTTTATACCTCGTAAGCAATAAGTCTGTGGATAGTTTTGAGTAGTGAGGATTTATTTTCTCATCACTGCGTATTTCATGAGTATTTTCATGTTGTGAGTTCCACCAAGTCTCAAATTCAGCTCAAGCCTTTTTTTTTTTTTTAAATCAGATTTGGATGGCGGTGAAACAACCATCAAGATCCCACATGAGAAATAATGCCTAGTCAAGTGGAAAACCTCAGCCACTTCTCCAGCCTGTTCTCCAGTTTGTCTTGTAGCCTCAGACAACCACCTGTTATTGCTCACACACTTCATAGAAGACGAAAAAGCTGCACTCTTTAAAAAAAGGGGGATTTTTGGGTGCATGGGTTCTCAGAAACTCTTCTGTAAGGGCAACCCTTTGTTCTCAGGATCTACATCTACAGGAACGTAAAGGTTTCCCTAGCCTGGTACACACTGGTGAACCCTTCAGGTGAACATGTTTTTGCTAAAAACGTGTGTGCGGACGCTTAATATGCATATGCATATGCAGCTCTAAAATAGTGACGGCCAAATATAACCTAAAAAATATCAAATATATATATATAGCTTATTGACGCTAGATATCACTATCAAATGAAAAATAATTACACACTGAACGCATCCAGATACCTGAAAGACAAGTGGCTGCGTTCAATGGTCGTCGCGTGAAGGCAGAAAAAAATGATTGACAGCAGAGTGGTAAGCAAACTTCGTGATGCAACTCGGCTGTAACAGCGAGCTATAGGGCAACCCAATGAGAGCACCATTTAATACATTCTCTACTACTTCAAATAGCAGATACAGACATCATGAATACGGAGGAAGCGTTTTCTCTCCGCGCATTGAACCATCGGTTTTGCTACGGCAGGGTGCGCGCGCTCAGTGCTGACAGCCAACACACACCGGCGTTCTCTCTCTCTCTCTCTCTCTCTCACACACACACACACACACACACACACATACACAACACACACACACACACACACAAAACACATGCGCGCACGCACACACACATACACACAAACGCACGCACGCACGCGCGCACGCACTCGCTTTCACCACGTTCAGTTTTTCCATCACGGAGCGAATTGGTGAAGAACTGCCGGGCCACTTGGTCTACCCACTTCCCGTGAGCTGTATAAAGGCGAGCGTCCTGTATTGCTCCGCGCTAACTTTGCCGTAGACGCGGGTGCGAGCGCTGGCTGGAGCACGTGACCCGAGCTGATCCGCCGGTTTTGTTAGGGTGGAGGATTTCTGGGTTTGTGTACATAAGGTCGTGTGCTTGTGTTTTCTCTCTCTCTCTCTCTCTCTCTCTCTCTCTCGTTACTCCAAGTGCCACCGCTCCGCCTCCTTTTTTCGCAACATTGACGCAATGTATAAATGCTGGAACAAAAGGACAACTTCCTTGAAGCTTGGCGTATAATTGCAAAAAGAGAGAGAGAGAGAGAGAGAAAGAAAGAGAGAGAGAGAGAGAGAGAGAGCCGCCTCGACTGGCGGCTTTTTTGGCAGCTAACCGGAGCCCGGTGTGCCAGTTTGCTGGAATATTATTTCTGATTTTCGGCTCTGCGTGCACATTATGATGTGATGGGTATCCTATAGCGCTGCTTTCCAGGTTTCCACCGCTGAAGTAAGTAGCTATCATTATTCCATCGCAAACCTTTCGCCTTTTCTCCCTCCTCCTCCTCCTAATCCTCTATCCACAGCCTGTAGTATGTGTGTAGCTGCGCGTGCGTCGCGAATTAGAAAAACGCGACCAAACGCGCTTTGTTGTTGTGCTTCCTTATTCATACAGTGGATATATAGGTGTGTTTTCATGCACTGGATTCATATCTGAGGATGAAAGTTGCAGCGTTGTTTCCCGGGCAAACCCGTCGGCTCATTATCTAGCTTATCAAAATTCCTCCAGGAGCGGGGGAGGTAAACAACCAGAGCGCATTACAGTTGTTGGGTGTAAAAAAAAAAAAAAAAAAAAAAAAAAAGAGTGGCGCTATTTTTTCCCCCCAAGTAATATTGTTTATTCGGGTTTGGTGCCATCAGGCTACGCTTTGACACAAAAGGATTGAGGAAATGAAGTCTAGCTTCAATGCTTTAAGTCTGAATTTCTTTTTTTGTTGTTTGATTCTGTGCGCTTTTTGAATTGTCACCGGCGGAGGATTTTTTTTTTCTGTGTAAACCGAAGTGCCGGTTTTTTATTCGAGCTCACATTCAAACTGAGGATAACAGCGCTAGGATACTCTCGCGACAATCTCGAAACGAATCCACATTTTTCACACATGTTGCTCCTTTCCACGGCTCTGTATCAGCCATAGCGCTTTATTAATAAATAGTCCGTGCAGTTGGCTTGAGAAAAATCTCTCTGTGCCGGCTGACTTTGCGAACAAAGAAGCGGGGCGATTTTTCGCTCAGTGGAGGGCTTCGGTAAAGAAACGGCTAGACTGTTTACAATAATAACAGGATAGTGGTGACGTCGAGTAACGGACAGCGCTCTCAGCCAGAGGAAAAACTTCTGAGGCATCAACAACGTGCTAAATTTGGACAGGGGGGGTTACATCATCGAGGTAGAGCTGGGGGGGCGGGACTTCCGGTCGGGTTTGAGTTCGTACCGCTGGCGCTGGAGAGAGGGAGAGAGCAGGCACGGCTTGTTCCTCAGCATCTCAGTCTCTAACATTCATGAATTGCTAGATTTCAACATGATTTCAACAAGAGCTTTACTTTCTGGGAAAAAAAAGCATATACAGTCTGTTTAGTGTTGCATCAGAACAGCTGAAGAGCTCATTCTGGACATGACTGATCTACATGCAACCTGAGATATTTTAACATTAATATCCCAGGATAAAAACATACACTGCCTTTATTTTATTTTGCAGAACATTCCAGATTTTGCTTAGTGTGTGTGTACGTGTGTGTGTGTGTGTGTGTGAGAACCGGTACATTTCATGATACAAAGGCATGTCAAGAATAACTATAACACTCCTTAAAACAGTATAGGAAACAGACTGATTTTTTACATTTATTTTATTTATTTATTTACTCAGTATTTCTTTTATGATTCTACCAACAACACGTATCGACATAGTTCATAATTTCCTTCACATGTACCTTGTGTAAACACCAAGTGTACACTGGTTACAATTTTCTTCATGACAGGAACAGTAACAATTATTTCTTATCCTGTAGCCAAGCCTATGATATAAGAACTGAAGTAAAATTCATGTATTTGTGGCGTTCTTTTAATATTCTTCGGATCTGTTAGAGGCCACAAATCCGTTTTGAAATTGATCACCAAGTGTAAGAGTCCTGTATCTTTCAAAGCAATACACAATGCACAATCTTTTTTTTTTGTATGTAACATGCTACACACTAATAACACTAAAAACAGCAGCTACAAAAATAATGACGTATTGTACACTGTCGCATTTTTTTTTTTTTAGACAGACCAATGATCACAATAACAGGTTTAATTTCAAGGTCAAGTAGACACAAGGAGCTATCCAGAACAGAATAGAGGTGAGGTGCATGCCATTGAAATTTACCACACTCAAAAAGGACAATATCAAGCATGTGCACAGCGATATGAAGAAGCTATTTACCATGTTACGACTGTCTTCCTGTCACGACTGTGTGCGAGCTACCCTACGTTTCTTGCACCCTTAGTGGAACATAATTGTAGAGGTAGATAATTAGACCGTAAGGACCTGTGTTAGCACTTTGGGCAACAAATTATATCTCTACAACAACTTTTTTTTGACAGTGCATGTGTGATTAGCTGTGTATCGGTTAAATGTTAGTCTACTGTGAACATCAACAGTGTATTAAGGTACTCCTTCTGCTATGAACCTCGGTAACTTCGTGAAAGAAGGTTGTAGCTTCTTAGGCTACTTGTACTTTTGCACTTGTATTTTCTCAACAAGACCTGGTGGTGAAAAAAGGTTTTGATTAAGTGTAATGTAATGTAATGTATTGTGTAATCCAAATACTTACATTATTATAAGACTATTTATTGAGAAAGATCTCAAGGCAGCTTGAAAATTGGGGAATTTGGGTAGCATTATGATGATGTTACAAAATTCAGCGTCAGATTTTAAAAATATATTAGAGACGAACGTCACTCAACACTGATAACTATTTAAGATGCATTTGTTGCTTAGGGCTGTGTAATCATGGAGTCTCATTTCAAGCTTGAAAATATTTTAAATGCTTATAAAGACTGTTTTTGTTCGTGTCATTTAATCAGAAGGTTTTTTTTTTTTTAACCTCCCCCCCCCCCCCCCCTGCAGGACACTAATTGGTGAAATAAACCAAATAAACCAGCGTGAGTCAGCGGTCATGTCTTGTTAGGCCAGCTCACTTAACAGGGGTCAGAGGTCGCTGTTGTGTTCTCAGGCTTGACCTGCAGGCGTCTATTGGCTTTTGATGGATGTTGTCGCTTAAGTGTGCAGCTTTGGCCTCTATAAAAGGGGAGGGTGTGTGTGGGGGTGACGTGTACCCACACTTGCCCCCTCCCACACTGTTTAGGGGAGATCACAGGGGTGCAGCTGCTACAAACAACTTTAGTCCGGGGAGGGGAGATGGCTGAGCCTCCTCAATAAGAACAAAACCTTTTCTCTCACTCTTTCTCACTCTCTCTCTCTCACACACACACACATGCTTGCCCCTTACAACTACGCCTATTCTTACACAATAAAGCAGCGTCTGACAAGTGACAGGGTGCACGAAGGTTCACTTGATGTGCAGCAGACTTAGCTGTGTTTCTGGGGGTGAGAGAGCAAAGGTATAGTGTACAATGCTGCAGAAGCATTATTACCTTAATTATTATCTTCAAAAAAAATCTTTGAATGTTTAAACCTTATTTCAATATAAAGGTACTGGATCACTCTACCAATGCATCAGAATCAAATGTCTTTGATTTATCAAATGTACACGGTTCACAATAATTATTGCCAACTGAAGCAATAATAGCTAAAGTATAGCAAAGGAACATGTTTTAAAACTCATTTTTATAGCTAGTTATGTAGATTGCTATTTGCCCTACAACAGCTGCTCTTTAGCAGTGATATACAAAACAGTTATTGTTTAGATCCACCTTCTCATTTTTTAGAGGGCCTTCAAACACAGCTGTAATGACTTTCTCTGAGTCGATGATGAAAATGACATCTCAGAAGTGACTGCTATACTGATCTCCAATATCCATTACAATGAGCAATGCTAATCATGTGGTGGAATTTATGCCACACATTTTCGCTGGTGGTCTGAATTGTATTTTTTGTTGTTGTTGTTGTTGTATCAAAGTGAGACGGAATTGACGCTACCAAAATAACATCCAAGAAACCATTATTAGGGCATTTCCATGCTGACCTTGTTTGACAGGACATATAGGTACATAGCCCTCATCTACCCACTACATACAAGAGGCATTCAAATAGCCTCCTGGATTTCTTTATGTAAATGCCTTAGCGACATGTAAATAACAGTGCTGCAAACATGTACCGAGAGTCATTTTATTGTAGTGTGAGGAGTGTTTGAGTGTAAAATGGCCAATTAAATTGAGGTAGACAGCATCTCACTTACATCTTGAGTAAGTGAATTATAGATTATGCTATGAAGCAATTTATTTTGACCTTTTAAAGATACAAGCAGAGGTCCAAAGGCATTGTAGCTCCAAGGTCACTGTATTTTGGTGCAGGCCTCTTTAGACATTTGCATGTTGTATATGCTAAGTCTCAGAAATATGCAGTGGAAGCTCTCATAGAAGGGAATAAAGCTTGTTGTCAGACTTTTATTCTTATTTAATTCTCATTCTTAAAGAGGATTAGCTGCAATTATAGTAGTAGACTGCTAGAACTCCATGGTTATATGAAATATATGGCACAGAACACTGCTTTGTATGTTTTGGCTGTGATTTAATTGAATAAATTGTGACTAACTTTGGGCAGCCCCCGAACACGTACCACTTAGTCCTCCTCAAGTAAATCTTACTATTCATAATTGTGTGCAGATCTCAGCTATGTCAAACACTGATCATGCTGCAGTGTAACTAAGAGGAAAAATTTGGATGTGTTCTTATAATCGGCATCTCTTATAAACGGCTCTGCCTTGTCACTATGCCATGCTCAAGCAGCCTGGTCACAATTTAAGGTCACCAAAATTTGTGTTACTCTATGACTGATTTTTAAAATTAGTCAATAATATATTGCAATTCATAGTTTCATAGAATTCTGAAGAAATATAATATTATTATTCATAGACAGAAACATTACAGACAGAAGGTGCTGGCCAAATGACCTACACTATATATATATATATATATATATATATATATATATATATATATATATATATATATATAAAGCATGTACACTTAAAATGGGGCCTTAATTTGATATGCCCTAAACTTTTCTGTTAAATTGAACAATTAAAAGATCATAAGAATTAAAGTGATGGAAAACAAAAAGAAGTGTGAGTAAGAATCCCCCCCTTTCTTTTATCAGGAAGAAAATTAGCTGTTAGTAAATTTGGAGATATTTAATTTGAAATGAAATTTGTAGCATTTTTGCTATAAAAATACATCCAAATAAATATCTAATGTTTAGGGTATGGATGTACACATAGTACATATACAATATCCATGTGATAATAATGTACCATGAAGTAGTCATTTATGCATTTATATTTCTGATTAGTATTTAGTTCTGACTATTTCTGACAAAGCTTAAGAAATTCATGTACATTTTTTTTTTTTTAGCAGCAATGCATGTGGGAGAAAACCGACTTGTATAAAAGGTGATATTGTGTAGATGTTGCCTTTGTGTATTACTTAAACACAGACAGAATACACATTTACTGTAAAACTGAAAGCAGGTCAGGAGTCTTAGTTGTATTGTATTTAATGTATGGATTATAAGCTATATTTATAGACTACTGCATGTTATCCATGTATCACATTGCATATACTGTAGATTTGTCTAGGTTTGGTCAGATGACGGTCAGAAAGCAGATGTTACAGCAGAACAAGGGTGTATACAAGACTATGAAGAAAGAAACCTGTGGTTTTCTGTTGCCTAAATGTTCGGCTATATCTCCATATCAGCCTAGAACCAGGCCTCAGCTAGTTATAACAGTTACAAACTTAGTAGGTTAGTTAATACCTACACACTGCTGTTCATGATTTCACACACACAATAATAATAATAATAATAATAATAATAATAATAATAATAATAATAATAATTAGTAGCTATATGCCAGCAAGTATGAATTTGTAATCTGGCATCCAAGTGTGTCTCACAGGCAGTTGGTAAGGAAAAACCAGGTCAGTTTTTCATTTAATGAGCAGAAAGCACATTTTACACTGCTGACCATTAGTGAAAAGGGCTACATTTACATCAGTCCATAAAGATGGAGGCTGAGGGTTTAGCCTAATTGACCTCAGTGCTACATGAGACTACAGGGTGCTTTCTGTTTTTCATTATCTTTTATGTTCTTATCAAACGCGATATGGTCGCTCACTTCAGCGACTTTTTTTTTTCACTCAAACTCTTTTAGGGTTTTTTTTTTCTTCTTTTTTTTTTTTTTAAAAGGGACGTTATAGACAGTGAAACGAGTACATTCGGGTTGTGTTCGCGGTGAAAATGTGTCTGAGCTGCCAGAAAAAAAAAGGAGTCTGCCACCTTCAAAGCTCTTAAAGTCAGTCCATGTTCCCGGCATGCCCATGCGGGCTGGGGGCGGCTCCTCACCATTTGAATGAACAGAGTCACTTTCGGCGCCATTTTCGAGTGAGCCGCGATAACATCAACACTGCCTGCGCACCGAGCTCCGGCTCCGACGCTGCGGATAATGGAGGAAAAATACACTCGTTTAGCTTCGAATTTAAAAAAAGAAAAGAGACAACTTTGTTTTATTTTATTTTTTTTCACGCGTATTAACCGACAGTCGTCGACTGTATTAAGCGTCTCCAACTGATACGGAGTCCGTGGGAGGAAAAGACTAGTCTGTTTTTTTTTTTTTTTTTTTTCGAGCTGCGTTATGGAAAAGGAGCATTTTTTGAAAAAAAAAAAAAAAATTCGCAAAATTATCAGACGGTGCTTGGAAAAATCTTGAAAAATTCTGTAAAATATAGCAGAGCTTTGAGATTCGGTTTCGGCGTCGACGTGCTGGAAAAAAGCTGCTTTTGGGTGTTTTT
The DNA here is from genome assembly GCA_037576675.1 of Pangasius sanitwongsei. Classification (NCBI taxonomy): domain Eukaryota; kingdom Metazoa; phylum Chordata; class Actinopteri; order Siluriformes; family Pangasiidae; genus Pangasius; species Pangasius sanitwongsei. The sequence goes on from CM075028.1 coordinate 9,894,475, forward strand.
TTCAGCTTTGAATTTGAGCGGGAGTAACGGATGTGCTGGTGCAGTCCGCTCGCCCTGATGCACTCCACACACACACACACACTCACTCTCTCTCTCTCTCTCTCTCTCTCCACTGACAGCCGAGCCGCATAAACTCCACCACACTGTCACCCAACCGGGCTGGTAAGGCTTTCCAACCTCCTTTACTAACTAACCTACCTGTATATGTCGAGTTTGTTGTTGAAAGCTAAAAGAGCGGGGTGTATCCACAAACCGTGCCGAGGTCTAAGGGACTGTTCGGGGGAGTTCACTGGGCTATTTGCGCCATTTTACGTCCAGCCACGCAGCGTCTGGGGAGAAGTTCCTTGCAACAAAATAGCCTTGTAGCTGGACAATGTACCATGTTTATTCAGTTCTCCATATTCATTCATTCTAGCCTGTTTTACACCTAGCAGGCCTTGTTAATGTGAGATGACTGCTCCATTATGTTACATGACGTGTAACTTTTCATAAAGGACTTTTCACAAATGATCTTAAGAGAAGAGGAAAAGGGAAACTCCTGCTTATTGAAATGATGTTATCCAGCATGGCATTATAGCGGTGTTGTAAAGCAGGCAAATGGGTGTTACATCTGTGTTACTTTATTGTGTGTAGCTTAGCTAAGCTACTTTTAGACTGACAGTTTTGGCCTGAGCCCACGTCTTACTTTTGTTCTCAGTCATAAAACACAGTCAACTCCTACAGATAGCATATCTCTAATATGTTTGAGCTTTTGATTTCATATGTATTTTACATTCCTGCCCTCTGGACTGATTATTTAACATGTGTGAGAGGGAAAAATGGGCACTCTATATTATTTCTACCACATTACAGGATCAAGGAGTCTGATATTTTTGTGCTATTTGTGTAGCTTAAGATGTGTGGGAGTGGTTAATTGAAAAAGTGCTAGAAAAAAAAAAGAAGTTTCAGACTTGGCAGAGGTGTGTGTGTGTGTGTGTGTGTGTGTGTGTTCGTTCCACTAACCGTTCAGCTCGAGCCCTGCTTGCCCCGGGTGTGTGTTGCGCACCTGGAGATTCTCTATGCGCCTTCAAGAGCACAGAAATATTGCACAAATATATTAAATTCAATAACTTTTTTTCCCACTTATTTATTATCTGACCTGTCTACTTACATATTATCATGCTTATATATTAGACTTACATGGATTCACACCGCATAAGGTATACACAGGGTTAATTAGTATTGAAATTTAAAAATATCTTTTATTAATAATTATAACTTTCATCAGCACCCCCATTCTCTGGTCATATTAACATCTCGGCAGGGAGGCACTGCTTTGATTCCTTTTTCTACTTTAACCTTTAGACAGGTTCTTATACATAATAAGACTGTAAAGGTTGGGAGAAAGTACGTTTCTGAGCCAGGTCGGATGGTTTCAGCTGTAATACAGTTTACCGGCATTTAAAAAAAAAAAACAAGTTTCCAGTTGTTATTCTATTGTTGGCCTGTGGTCTCACACTGTGAGTACACACACACACACACACACAGTGTCAGGCCTGACGCTTCTCACACTTTTCACCATAACCAGTGTTTCTTGGATGTCCATGTAGCTTTTAAAAATTAGTGACTCAGCAGTAGAAACTCTCTTGACCAATAACATTGGAAACATAATTTCTAAAAAATATTTTCAGGCTTTAGCAGAAAATTATAATTACCACAGAGTTCAGATGCTAAAGTGAAATATTACCACAAGCTGAATGTTGGCCAAATCTTTGCATGTCCATATGTTGTTATTGACAGGAGAGTGTTTGAAACATTTGCTTTTCAAATTGCATGAAAAACGACTAGGTGTGAGGATCCTATTTCCTTGTGACAGATAATAAATAATGCATGTAGCTACACATAATTACTAGGTGAGTGTATTACACACTAATACTTGTGTAGTAATAGCTAGATATATATTAGAGAGTGTGTGGGTGTTGTCACAAAACTTTCGTTTGGTAATAAAAGGAGTGATTAGAAGAAAAGTGGCAAATAAAGTTTCCTGGCACATGTCACATCTTAATTTATATAAATATACATTACAAATTTTAACACATGCTTTATATTATATACATTCCTATATATTAATAGTTTTACTTTTAGCTTATTGTTACTGTCAGTTGTTTGAGGAAGTCCTGTGTAACTAAATATACTCACACTGGTTACACACCCTTTAAAACTTGTGTGCACACACCACCACACTTTCAGTGATCACATTAACATATGTGTATAAAATTCCTAATTTCTATTAGACTAAAATCCCATGTCTGTTGACACACTAGGACCCATTACAAGTGAAAAAAGGGCTGTAAATAAGAATCCACTTGCCCCAAGGTCTTATTAGATAAGAATGTGATACGCAATAAAC
>CM075028.1:9899363-9921277 GCA_037576675.1 Pangasius sanitwongsei
AAAATATATTTTAAGTATGCATGTGTGTAAAATTCGAGGAAGCTGGTTAAAAGTAGCTTGAACATTAAAAAGATTTGCGTGTTATTTTTAAGGCCATAAAGTGTTGAGAGTAGGAAGCCTTTGAAGGTCAGCAGCATGGGGGTGGGGCTCAGTTCCACAAGTTGGTTGTCTGTGAACTCATCATTTGCTTTGGAGGTTTTGGCCCTTTGAGTGTGTTTTCGGCAAGTGAAGTGCAGCAGTGAAAGTCTCGACGTGATTGCCAATTACAGAGCTGCGTGTGCTCTGAGGAACATGTGGCTCTGATGTAAGCATGCTGCGTTAGAGCTGTCCTCAGTACAGCACGTGCTGTCTGTCAGGACTCCCCCCTCTTCTCTGACGTTGTTAAGGTAAACGGTACTTGGTACTTGGACTTGGCCTCGCTTTGCCTTTGAGGAGTCTTGTGTGTGTGAGTGTGTGTCTGATGACTGCTGGGACTGAAAGCTCCTGAGAGGCCTGTATGTACACTCTAATTTCTGATTTCCACTGCTTTTTAATGCTAATGTAAATTATTTTGGTGATTTTTTTTAGAAATATGGCAGTTTAATTTGAGCTTAATATTTTCCTGCATGTTGTTTTTTTTATTGATGGGTTTCTGGTGTTGTGCGATAAAGTGGAAGTGGTGCAGTTTGAGAAATGATCAGAATAAATAGGAAGTTGCAGAAACTTTTGTGGATTGTGTGTTTGGACATTGTGGTGTGCTATAATGTTATTGGTTTGATAATTGTTAATACTGCATTAAAAAGCTGAGGTCACACACACACGCGCGCGCACACACATGATGCACAAGTCACACTCTGACACATTCTGTACATTGTAAGATGTTGTCCCCTTTGCTTATGACTTTAGTAAAAATACTGTAGCAACTTCCCTTTTTGTGGTAGGAAGTAAATGTTTTTTTTTTTTCTGTAAGCTTTGCCATACACAGTTATAAACCTGAACACACTTAACACCACTCTCTCAGTAACTAAGATTAAAAGTTACACTGCAGCATGATGTAAGAAGAACGCATTTTAATTTTTACAAACCATCCAATCCAGAAAATGTTTTAGAGCAATTCATTTTATTTTATTATTTTTATTATTTTTATTTATATATTTTTTGCTATGGTTGTGGATTACTTTAATATGGTGGTGAAATATCTGGCAACATATTTTCACACCCTGATGTTTGTCTTAATGGTTGGGTTTCACTGCTGCTGGTTAATACATGCATGAACACAACGTTTAATCCACATGACTATAATTAAATAATTTGTTTAAAAACTTTTTTGAAGACAGGTTTATATTAACAGCACTGCTGTTGATGTCAGAGTGATGACTCATCGATTTTCGATATGCAAAAATAGATAAAGAAAAGAGAAAAAAAAAGAAGATTACTTAAGTACATCAGTTTGTACCAAATTTGTATACTTTTTGGCTCATTGAATGAAAGTCAAATAAAAATTCTGTTCAAAGTTAGTCTGTTTAAAGTTTCTCTAAAGAGCTATATTACTGTCACCTTAAGAAAGCATGCAGCAGGGTGTTGAGTTAAAAAAAAATCTGTACAGTGTAGGATTCTTCATTCCTACCGTCTTAAAACCTGAGACCAAAAAAAAAAAAAACAAGGAAAATTATTAAAGTGCAGAAAAAAATTTCTTCTCTCACACACACACACACATGCCCAGGCGCATAGAAACTATAAAACCGTGATTAATCTTAATCCGTGCATACCACAATTGTTGAAACAATTTACCTCATGTGTTAATGCCACGTGTAGCTGTAAAAGTAGTGAAAACAGAAATAAACCAGTCACTGAACAGTAGCAGCCAGACACGCCAGTGATGTGAGTCCATGCATTACAGTAATGTGTTTTATTTCTCCTTTTTTTTCCACAGAACAATTAAAGTGGTTACACACAGCTAAAGACAGCGGCGTCTCTGAATCATGCCATGGTAAGTAGATTAGTTAATTTCTCTAAATCGTATGTTGATGTGTCTGTGTGTGTGTGTGTATGTGTATGTGTGTGTGTGTGTGTTTGAGACAGCCACACAATGTTCAAGGGTTTTTGTCTGGGATGCCCCACGTCCAAGAATAGTACACATAAAAATATACTAAAACAATATAAGCAACACAGCTATCAGTGAACAGCGAGTGAGATTGGATGTCTGATGCATGTTGGAGCATAAAGAAAATTCACTGAGTAGATTATGTAATTGTAATTGCTGCTGTCTCAAAGAGGCAGGGGGAAAAAGCAGTCAGAGTAAATGCTGTAATTTATCTGTATCATGGAATGGTACCTAGAAAACCGACCACATTAGCCCTTTTTTCGTTCTATGTAATTTTTCAGTTTACAGTGCGTTCCCCTGTCTGACTACTACACAACCACACATCCGTATTACACAACTGTCACTACACAACAATGCAAGATTGGTCCGATAATTCAGAGTATGAACAATAATGAAGGAAATATTGTTTTGATATTAAGATTCTACTGAACATATTTAGAAATTTTACACAGCAATTAATTTGAAACTTTTCGACACTGTGCCACTACAATTTGGGAAACCTGTCAGTCTTGTTTAGTTAGTCTGCTTCTTTACTAAGGCTTTAAAAAAAATTATTTAAATACAGGTGTGCTCTTGTGTGTCAGCCACTCTTTTGTTATTTCTCTGGTAGTGAACAGTTGGTAGGCAAAGGTGTTGTGTATAATAGGTTTGTAGGGGAGTGGGGAATGCCTTTAGGCAAAAAGGCTGTGTGTGTGTGGGGGGTGTATTATCAGTTATTTACATGACATGTGAAAGCAGTACTGATAAATAGAGAGCCACCATTTTAAAATTGTGCCAGATATAAAGCAATATCTTATTTGGTGGAGTTATTATTATTTTAACCATGGGTCCAATTGTAAAAGGTATTGATGTATGTTTTAAAAACACTTACTTTCCCACTTTTTTTTTTTTTTTTTTTTTTTGGAATAACAATCTTAGGTTAAGCAGAGTTTTTTTTTTTTTTTCTTTCTAGATTTTAAAGTCACAAGATGTGTCATTGTGTTGAATTTAGAGAAAGATCCCGTCTGTTTTAATTCCACTGTCAAACCTGTACTGGAGTTAGTTAACACACCTGGGAGTCCAGTTAGAGTTCATTTACTTGCTTTCAGTACAGCCAGTGTGTGTTAAATGTGGTAAGGTTTTAACACAAAAATGGATTAAGATAAATTCTAAAGGCAAAGGCTACTTTATATTACTTGCACGAGCCTCATCTATTTCTGACTCGTGCACCCAAAAAAAAAAAAAAAAAAAAATCGAAAAGCAGCAGATGAGAGGGAAAATTAAAGTCGGTTCACAGCTTGATCTGAAGATTATTTACCAAATAATGTACTGACCACCTCTCTCTCTTTCTCTCTTTCTCTCATTCCCATTTTAATACAGTGTTCCAAAACGTGTATTAAAACCGTCATAACACAAAATGTAGTTAATTAACGCAGTATTATTGTCAGAGTGGAAGCTACTAGGAATAAATCCAAATTTGCGAAAGTGCGCGTGAAACACTCCCTTAATAAATAAATCTGCATGTCATATTTAATGTCAGGAGGTGTTTTAGTACCAAAATCACCACCATGACAAATGACTGATTCATTTCATTCAAAGGTCGCGTCTTGATTATCGCATCTTCTGGTTGGTTATCTTGCACCGCACTCCACGCGTGAGTCTCCGGTACATTCACTCTCAGTCTGTCTTGTTTCATGTCAGCGTTTTTAGAAAAAATCTTCACCCTGACACCGGCACCTTTTTTCTTTCTTTCTCTCTTTCTTCTTCTTCTTTTTTTTTTTTTTTTTTTAAATAATAAGTTCTCTCTTTGGTCTTTGTGCCTACAGGGTTGGAAGCCCCGGTCTGTCCGGTTGCGCGCGCGGGCGGGCGGGCGAGCGCGTCTGTGTTTTCGGTCGCGCGCGAGTGCGTTTGCGCGTGCGCGCGCTCGCGCGGGGGGCCTGGCGGTGCCGTAGCAGCACAGAATGGTTTGTGAGTTTTTTTAAAGAGGGTGCAGGCCGTGCTGTGCTGCGGCAGCAACGCCGGGACAAGCGCGCTTCCGAATCAAAAGGAAAGGAAAGTATGCAAAAACGGTAGCTTTGTGAACGTCACTGTGTGTGTGTGTGTGTGTGGCTCCTGACCATCGCCGCGACTGGCTGCCTGGCTGTAGCAGCACGTAAATATTGGAGTTAAACCAATAGTGAATCCTCCAGTATTGACCGTGCTGCTGAAGTTAGGCGGGCCGTTTACCGTCCACTCCGCTCTGCGTCTGCTCACGCTGCACAAGTCTCAGCCACGGAGAGGGGAAAGGGGAGGTAGGTCATCTCTCACTACAGCATGCCAACAACCGTGAAATATTAAGTCTGAGCGGGCCTCCTTCAGCACTCTGATAATTGCCAGTGTTTTGAAGAATGTAGTAGTTAACGTGACATTTGTTTGTACAAGGAGCCTGAATTGATTAGAAGTATATTGCATATGTATACATACATGTTTGAGGCCATAACCTTTTATGTGGCATAAATGATTACTGTGGATTCATAGTTCAATGCCAGATTGCTATATAATTGTTGTACAGATGATTTATTGTGCAAGAAAATAAAGTAACATCCAAATAAAGCTTAACCTGTTTATAACTGGTTGTCTTACTCTGTGCAGATCAAATATTACAACTAAGATATTATAAAGCTAGGCTATTAAAATCATGTATATACTGTAATCCATATTAACAGTGGGCTACATTATGAAGAGTCTAACATTAAAGGCCTCTCTGGTCATGCAAATAGCACATAGTAGAAAACCTATTAAAAATAAAAAATGAAAATGATCAGCCTGTCTAAACAAATGACATCAAAAAATGTTTTAACTATACATTACTGTTGATTGTTTAAAACATGGCATTATTGTCTGAAATAATAAAACGTTATCTAATATTTTTTACAAATACATCATGCCCTAAATAACACAGCATCGCCATCTTCTGGGAAACCTCAAATTGCCTCAGGTTCTCACTTTGGCTGATGGCTTTTTTTTTTTTTTTCTTTTTGGTTTTTTTTCATTGGGGATTTTTCCACATGCATGGCAAGTGTTGATTTGATCACTTCTGTGATTTGCCCTTTTTTGTACTTTTCTCTGTTTGTTTTGATACAGGTGATACATCTGCTTTATAGGGGTCGTTGATGATAAGAATATTTCGAGTCCCACTTCTCTCAAAAGTGTAACACTCAATTTTCTCCTCTGGAGAAACCGTGCGGGTGCTGATTAGGCGAAAGCCCTCCCTCAGAATCGTGTCCACCATCAGGCCAAGAACATTTGTGGCATTGAGGAGTTTTCGTTCGTCTGGCTCGATAGTGACATATCTGTAAATAAAAAGATGGGAAAACAGATGTGCTTGCACAAGCTATCTATCACCAGCTTGTATCGAATAGGTTAACTTTATTGAAACATCACATAAACATAAATAAGATGCTGAATTCTGTCATATATTCATTTATATAAAATACACCAATGTGTAATACAGCATTTATACAAGATTGTACAGGATGCTAGTTTACATTTTCTCGCCTCACCTTGCAGACAACTGTTTTCCGTCAGAGCAGTCAGCACCGCACTGAAAAACGAGGTCATGGTGTGAGGGTCGATGCACTGGAAGACGCTCCATCAAATTCGGAGTAAGATTTGTGGGTTGTTCAATGAACACTGATATTCTTGAGGCCAGCGCATCAAGGGTTGTGCTCGTGGAACTGAACACCCTAAAGAAACTTTGAGCATCTTGAATGACAAATCGAAGCTCAAGGATTTCGTTCTTCGCATAGCAGTTGTTGCTGCGCAGAAAATCGGAAAGAGCGCTGATGTTGTAAAATTCAGCCTCACACAGCAGTCCATCAGTCTCAAATTCACCTGATAAAGTGATTCGGCCGGTTCTCATATACTCCATTATAAACCGAAACAACCGCCAGTCTCTGTCAATAAACACTTGGCTATTTACAACTTTAAACTCAGGATCTGCATCATCTAGTATGCGAGCAAGTCTTGAGTGTGGATGCCTTCTAATGGTGGACACCTTTGTGGTGAAAATCTGTCCTCCAACGTTAAAAGTGATAAAATCCTGGCCTTTCATTTTCACGGAATATTTGATCGTCCAGTACTACTAGCCTGCCATCAGCTAATGTACTGGATGGGTGTCTCATTGTTTATCCATTACCTAGCAACACTACAGACATGTTAAACAAAACCAAATCACCAGCAGTGACGTGTACAAGATATAGATGAAGGATTAAATTACAATTATTAATTCATTTAGTATGTATCTTTTACCTAGAAGGTGCACGTAGTGTACATTTTAACGCTTTACACCGAAAGGTCATTACGCGCAAATTATGTACCTTAACTCTTTTTTAAATACATGAAGTGAAAGATATATGTTAAATGTACAAAAGATAAGTGTACCACCCCAACTGACAAGAAAAGGTGCAGTTTACTGTAAGTACTCTGTACAACTGTTAAAAATAAAACATTATTGGATTAGTCAATGGATTAAGGCAGTCTTTTTAAAAGCTGTCACTTAGATTGGATTCAGATCTGTTTAAGAGACGAGCTGATACTCACGGATGGCTAAAGGTTTGAGTAAACAGAAGAAAAATACACTGCACAGCCAAAGTCCCAGTGTTCATGATCCATTTTACAGTTCTTTATACAACTTGTACAGTGTTGGTATCCAGGATGGTGTACCTAGACACAGTTAAGTGCATATTCTAACAATATCTAAGGATAGTGTTGTGTGGAAACAGCACACACGTCTCACAATGTCATGCACTTTCAGAAAAAAGGGTACTGAACTGTACTTTTCCTTGTCACTGGTACCATCTTGGTACCATCCATCATTCATCTACTCCATACCTTTCACCTAGAAAGCTGCAAGCTTTAGCTTCAAAGGTTTACACTAAAAGCTACGACCATCTTCCAGGTGAAAGTAAAGGCTAAAAATAAAAGATAAGGGGAATCACCTTAGCGACAAGGAAAAGTATCGCTCAGTACCCTGTTTTCTGAGAAAGTCAGTCTTAGATTATGGCATGATTTGAATTCCTTGTCCAATGCAAAGCCTTTAATGTGATGAGATATATATATATTTTTTTGTTTCAAAAAATAATAATAATGGTTGCAGAGAGGAAAATGAGGTGTCCTCGTTTCAGAGATGATGACTCAGCTGACACACACACACACAGAGAGAGAGAGAAGTGCGCGCGCGCAAGGGGTAAGCTGTTTCTTTTTGCGCGCGCGTTTTGATTCAGTTCCTTATTTTCAAGCAGCTCACCACAGTGCAACTCTCGATATACACACATGTGCTGCTATCCGAATTAATCACATTTTCATGTTGCAATTTTGTTAATACCATTATACTATATATACATATATATATATATATATATATATATGCAACTTTTAAGACTAAACCCTTTGGTTAGTTGTGAGCACTGTGCACTTTCAGCAGCTTCCCTCCAAATTACAGGCACATATTTCCAAAGCTGAGAAAGCATCTTAAAACGGTTTTTTGAGAGAAAATGAGTATTGTGTCGTTAAACTAATAGACCCGAGACTCCATGCGTCTAAAATGCATACTGTCATAACTGTTTCCCTAGTTATGAGTCTTTAAAAACATCAATAAGCAAAGTTGATATAAGTATATATCTTATAAAAACATTAGTGCTGGAAAGATCATCTGTTTCGGTGGCTGTTTTCATGCGTAAAGGGTAAGAAGTGCAGCTGCAGGCTAGGACATAACCTTAGTGTTTTACGCTGACATGGCAGCAGAGCCCTCAGGGAGCCTGATGCGAAATCTAGATAGTAATCTTCAAAGAGGACAACAGTTACACCGCAATTCAAAAGACAAAGCCTCTTAGAAAAGCAGTGTTTCTCTAAATCGACCTTCTCGAAATAACTCGCTCGTCTGAAGAAGCCGCCGCGTCTGACATCAACGTGAGACTTTACACCATCTCTCAGCTGCATTTCGCCCCTGCATCATCTAACCAGTGGTACAGAAAGCCGACGGAAGTTATTCCAAATCTCTGAGCAAAGTGCTGCCATGAAGAAGCAAAGACCAGCCTATAACAAGGGAGATAAATAAATAAGCGCAACCTGGAAAAGATGAAACGCTCACAGCAGACACATCATCACACAGCACCGACCTACTGTACCTTGTCCTGGTCCATTTACCTTGCCATCTGTTTACGGGTAGCCCGAAAGGCCCTTTGCATGTAACGGTAGCTTCAATTGTTTCAGGTTAAACGGGAAATCCCGAAAGAAAAAAGAAAACCTCTGGCTGCAGTTTGAGGCTCGGTGTCCGCGCGGGGTGAAGCGCAGCGCGCTTCTATTGGACAGAAACGGCGCGCGCCAGTTACTAGGGCGCTTCGCGAGCGTCATCATGGCGACTGTTGCCGTGCAGATTTCAAAAATATTATCGAGTGAAGTTCGGCGAAACTATTGCTTTAAAATACTTCAGACACTCAGATATGACACAAAGACGAAACTGACCTCTCGAGCAGTTCATTAAATACAAATATAGCTCTCAAACGCTAACGCTTTTTTTTCTCTCAGCAGTTCCCTATGAGGTGTTGTTGCCATGCAAAACTTAGCGGTGGGAGGCTAAGTTAAGCCTGTGAGGTCACACTGATTATAATGTCACTTTGACTCATTATTATCTCCCCAGTTTTGTCACCTCTTCTCCGGCACATTCGACACTTTAATCAAATAAAAACAACTAAATAATCCTTTCTCATCTGTCCATTTAGAGCACTGCAATCCAAACACTTGAGCAGTTTTCCCCTTACTACTTACTGTGTAAATAAAAATTCTCATTACTCGAGTTATGTGTAAAATTCACCAGCATTTAGACATGTTACAAATCTTTACATTGCTCAAAGGATATTTGTGTCTTCTGCACATAAATAATCACGTTTGACTTTGTGGAGTTTGTAGTCTGTCAAATATTAATAATAATAATAATAATAATAATAATAATAATAATAATAATAATAATAAAATCTCACAACGGACACTAGAGGTCGCTGTTTGTCTTCTCTCGACGTTGCACTGCATGTACGTCATTTCCGGGTATTTATAAGCACGGATGTGAATCCGGGGGCAAAATGACCTCAGCTGGAGCAGTCAACAAATAGCTTTATTTTCTATTAGAGCAGATTAAGGACAAATTCGCGCATTATAGGCGACTCTTGAAACTATTAGACGTGAGGTTTTTGTTTTTAAAATCATCATGGCGGGTTTGTTTTCGTGCTGTTTGGACTGCTGTGATCGCGGAAGCTCTGGCCACGTCGCGCTGAAAGAAATGCCCACAGTGCAGCTGGACACCAATCACATGGGTAAGAAGTGTGAGCAGTGACAGAGCCGTCACCCAGATGACATTATACACGAGAAATCAGAGACATAAACATGGCTAACATAGCTAAAAATGTCTGCTGAGTTCACCTACAAAGCTATGTGGCCTGTGAGTGCAGTTCATACACAGATGTGTATCTAGTGTAAGTCTTTCTCTCAGGTTACTGATCGGTTGTTTTGTGTGTTTTGTGTACATGTCTGATATTTCAGGCTCTGATGTCGTTATTGTAAAAAGTGGTAGAAGAATATGTGGCACAGGGGCCTGCCTGGCAAACGCTCCTCTCCATCAAAACAAGAGCTACTTTGAGTTCAAGATTCAGTCCACAGGTAAGATGAAGTGCACATCTGTTACACTTCACCAAAACTAGCATGTACTAGGAGTGGCAGAGATTGACATTTTCACGCTATAAAAGTCTAAAATATAGCTGGTTCACTTTATTTATTGATCATTTTAAAACACACAGCTGTTTTTTTTTTTTTTTTTTTAAATCTTTGTTCAAAAGGCCCACATCCTAGCAGACCTTAAAAAATAAAAAACAAACAAACAAAAAAATCCTCTAATTGTTCTTCTTTCTTAGAAAGATATTTTTGAGAGTTTCTTTTCCATAAAATCTCTTATATTGTCAGCGTCACATGAACTGAGAGAAAGAGAGTGAGTGGCTATAAGAAAGGCTATGCTCTGAGTCCAAAAAAAACAAACAAACAAAAAAAAAACCTAAATGAATCTAAAAATCAAGTCAGAGCCAATAACAGATAGACAGTTCGTTCATTCATTGATTTATCATCAGTAATTGCTTTATCCTGGTTAGGGTCACAGCAGAGCAGGAGGCATTTAGACTCTGACAGATGGAAATGCATTTTAATCAGTATTTTGGAAACGTCAACGAAGAGGTCTGTTCATCCGCGACTAACTGTGAAACCGTGACAATTTAACACCACTAACAAGTAATCATCACTAATCTTTCACCTGGACATAACTAAGCTGTGCTTGTTTCTTGTCTTGTTTTGTCTCTAAACCTATCACGATAGTCAGCACTAGAATCGTGACCATAAAGGCACTTCTTGAAAAACTCCACTGGTGCCATGCTGTTGAATTTCAGCTGTACAGCAACTTGTATAATTGGATGTCAGCACAGTGTCCATTTCCTTTTATAATAAAGCATAGCTTTATAGGGTTTTTAAAAATGTGGTACTACTGTTTGCTGGTGCATGTTCCTCAACTTCCTAGAAACCTCTGAAAATTAAAATTTTGTGATTAAAGCTTCAGCCATGGCTGAAATTTTGAACACAGCCCACTTCGCTGAGTTTTGAATCAGAACGGAGCCCTAACATGACCATTACCGGCCTAAGACTGAATAACAGAGACAGCTGTCATTTAATCATCTGTCCAATTATTAACTTATTAAAATTACTACAAATTTATCAGACAAGTTAAGTTGAAATTTTACTTTAACAAATTGATGCATCAGTCAACGTTTTCAAACAGCATCCTGACAAGTTTAGTCTGAATAAATTTTACACAACATAACACATTGCTGTGCACTGACACACAATCAAAAGACCAGCTATATCCTGTGTCTAGTATCTATTTATCTGTTTGTGCTGTTGTTTTGTTGATATCTTTATTTTTCTTCATTTTTTAATTATAGTCAACCCCAGAATTATTGCCACTCTTTATAAAAATTGACAAAAAAGAGTTTGATTTGTATTTGGGATGCCAGTTATTTTGCTCTGTATGCATTTCCATAGTATTATTTAAACAAACAAATTTTTTTTTTTTACAATTTTTTTTTTGTCAAAGTCATTTCTCCATGTTAATAATTGTGTCCAATATTTATTTTGTACAATAATTTTAATTGTCTTCTTGAAGGGTGCCAATAATTGAGGAGTTCACTACTATTCCTTTCATTTTTCTTTAATTTAGTTTCTAAACTTGAAAATGTATTATTATAACTTTCAAATATGTTGTAATCCCTTGATTCCCTTTATTGTTGCTGCTGTTGTTGTTGCTGTTGCGGATTGTTGGTCCACATACTTGATTTGGCACGGTTTTTACGCTGGATGCCCTTCCTGACGCAACCCTTCCTGATTTTATCCGGGCTTGGGACCGGCACTGGGAGGGCACTGTCGTGTTTTTGGTTGCCTGTCGTGGGATTGGTTGCCTGGCCAGGAATTGAACCCAGGCCGTGGCGGTGAGAGCACCGAGGCCTAACCGCTAGTACTCCAGGGACACTCTCTTGATTCCCTTTACTTACCTTCGTTATTCCAATAAAAGACTTTGATTGAAATAAAAAGAATAGCTAGAATAGAGAGACGACATTGGCCATGAAAATTCATGACACAACCATAGCTTGAGGAAATTCTGTACTAACAATTATTGACAAAAATCCCAAATATTATCATACTATTAACACACCTGCTAGTTTTGTGGTAATCATTTCACCTTTGGCTCCATCAGGTGTTTGGGGCGTCGGGGTAGCTACACAGAAAGCTAACCTTAACCAGGTCCCAATGGGCAGAGACACGCACAGCCTGGTGCTTCGGCAAGATGGAACCGTGTACCATAATAACGAGGAGAAGAACCGGTTACCGGCTAACAGCCTGCCACAGGAAGGAGACGTAGTGGTGAGTTTCTGAGGCAACAAGGCTCTTCAGGAGCAGCAGTGAAACTGGTTTGAGATTGGTATTAAGGCTGGCTGTAGTGTTGCCATGTGCCTAATGCCCCGGCAACTGCGAATCAGAGAGCCACATTTTTCAAGAAGGCGGGTTTTGTCAAATTTTATGGCGAGATAGAAAACCTACATTTACATTTTACATTTACATTTTTTACATTACATTACATTACATAGACAGCACCTCATTGGCTTGAGAGCTTAGGGAGTTTCAGTAAGGAATAAAACACAACAGGGTGTGCTGGTATGGGAAAATAATCAGTGCCGGGTGGTGTGACGCAGCCCAGCATGAGGTTCCTGTTACCACTCTGAAGTTGATTATTTTCCACTAACAGAGCCCCCTGAGGTGTTTTTATTCCTCTTATACCGCAGCAATTTGCCAACAATTCACAATATCTATGATTATCCATTTCTGTTTGTTAAACGATAGCACATTTTTTCCCCTTTACCTAATTTATTTTGTCTCCGTTCACTTGCAGGGTGTTTCGTACGACCACGTCGAGATGAATTTATACCTGAACGGGAAGAACATGAACTGTCCAGCCTCAGGCATTCGAGGAACCGTTTTCCCTGTAGTATATGGTGAGGCAGCATGTTGTGGAAACAGATGTTGATTTTTCTCTGCAAAATCACATTATTAATCTCTTTCACACATACAGCACAGCATGAATTACTTTATCTAGTGATTTTTCCAGGGGTCTGAAAGAGAAGTGGCCAGTTCATTAGTAATTACTGAATATTTACTGTATAACCAGATCAGTAAATATAGATCATGTCTAAATCATACCAATATTGTATAGACTTGCTTTGGTTCTGATTTTATTATATATTAACTATTTACTGTGACTGATAACTCTGTAGTGACTCGCCCTAACATCTTAGATACTGTTTGCTACATCACATGACCATCTTACCTGTATGCCAGATTCCATTATTTATGTGTTCTTTATTTAAAATGGACAAATAATATGCTAATATTCCAGAAACGGTTTTCTAAAGCTAGCTAGCTGGCAACAAGGTGTACCTTGGCTAAACAGAAAGCTAGGTAGCTAGTTAGCTAGTTAATAGTGCCAGCTAGCTGCCTAGCATTATACTGGGGGTTGTTAAGAGTTAGCTAAACATAAATAGCTAGCTTGCTTGGTACTTACCATTTTTTATTATTATTATTATTATTATTATTATTATTATTACCTATAAAATGAAGTATTCAGTAAAATACAGTATTCAGTACACTGGTGAGAGGTGTAAAACAGTTACCTGCTTAACCTAGTTAGCACAGGAACATGATTAGGGTCCTTAAAGCGTTCCTTTGTACAGATAACGTTGTGATGTCACGACAGCAGTAACTGTTAATAAGAGGTCTGTTAATTATCCAGTCAGTTGGATCAGGTGTGGTAAAAGAAGGACAAAACAAAGTATTCAGGTCAAAGGTATTTCAGAAGCAGGGTTACGAATCACTGCATTTTGCTAAATTATAAAATGAATCTCTACTAATCCATCTGTTAGAAGAACAGGCCTGAATTCGATCCACTTGTTATGAAAGTTAAATAGACTTGCTGTTGTGACTAACTCATAATTGATCTGGGGAAGTTTACACTGTATATAAAAGTGTCAGGAAGACAGAAGGGCATTGCAAATGTGCATGTGATGCTTATTCATATATCTGTCCTTTTTAAAAAAAAAAATAGTTTCTTGTGCTGTTAGGCAACTAATCAATGACAGGATGGTGCGATGCGGCCCAACAAGTGGAGTTATTGTTGACACCGCATAAAACCTCTGTGCTTCCTCTTATACAATAATTTCACAGCAATTTGCCAACGATTACAATGTTTATTAAAGAACGGCATGTCATACTTTTTATCCACTTCTAGTTGCAAAGTTAGTTCATGTTATCACGTATGTTGTAGCAGCTGTAGCAACGTTTTCCCCTCACCAACCTCTCATTTTTCTCCTTCCTGAAGTTATTAAGACAAAAATATGTAGCTGGTCATGTCATTGAGAAACCAGGAAGTACAAGGTGCTCTGTCCTGAAGACGCTCCTGCGGTGGAAAACATGCTGACCGTTACAAAACGCCGACACTGGAGACTCCTTCCATAAATGTTAAATAAACGTGTCCTTACAGAAAACTTCACCACATCAATAAACAGTTATACATTTTTGTTTGTCAAACAGCAGCACATATTTTAATCTGTTTATTATTAGGCTTATATTATGTGAGCCCGACATAACAGTCCCTGTGAATGAGCTGCTACTATAGAAACGATAACGTATTAAAGTGAGTGCGTTACTGTTATTAGTTGTCTGGCACTATCAGTTATCAGAGCTGCTGTTACAGAAAATTAATGAACACCGTCTGACCAGTCAGACTGAGAATTCAGCAGCGCTGTGGTATAAGACAGCACTTGGTACACTTTATTATTCTGCGTACATTATTTCAGTATCCGTATTCAGACATGTTCTAAATTATTTCATTCTTTGTTTCTGTTTTTTCCCCCCATCATGCAGTGGACGACAGTGCAATTTTGGATTGTCAGTTTAGTGATTTCTACCATCCTCCCCCTCAAGGCTACCAAAAGATTCTTTTTGAGCAGCAGATCTTCTGATCCTCAGGCGACTCTGAGCACATCAGCTTTCCAGACAGCAGTCATAGTGTCTATTCCCACTACTACGTCTCTGGGGAAGTCGGCGGTGGAAATGACGTGCGTGTGATTATGTGGCTGACGCTTCACTCTGCCAGATCAAAAGTGTAACTGACCAGTGTTATATCTTCAGTAATTTCTTTAATGATGTCCTTGTTGGCAGTCAGAACACTCCAACTTTGCCCTAATTTATGTATTTAGAGGAAATCATTATTAGGATTAATAATAGGCATTATTAGAATTCTCCAAATTCTTTGCACTTTGTTTTGGATTACAAATAATGTGCTGCTTTAAAAAATGGATACATTTAAACAATAATCTGATCTGATCTTATTATAAATTCTTCCTCTAAATGAGGTTGCAAATCTGGGTCAACTGACATGACACAGTACAACTGACCTGCAGTAAAATGTGAATTGTATTTGCAATGTTAGGGAAATTTCCATATCTGGAATTTTGTGCCTATTTATGCGTTATTGACTCTTTTTGAACAAAAATCTCTGTACTGCATTAGTACAAAACAAGCCATGTCTTAATTTAAGCTTTTTCTTGGAACAGTACGTGTATGTGAGAAACATATGGTTTTACCAAATATCATAAGACAGTAGTATCAGTTAAATCACTACATATTGTCTAATATTTGTGTTTTTGCTCATGTCTTCATAAATTTGCTTGACTAATACAACTAACATAATGTTAATAAAGAAATTTAAGATGTAAAGGTTGCAGGACAAAAGCTGTGCCTATCTACTATATGGTCTACTATATTTGGTTTTAAGTTATTCTGTTTTTTTTTTTGCTGTTGTTGTTGTAAAACACCTTATTTTAAAGTGCCCCTAAAATACTGTCTGCACTGATTGGTCAGGTGTTTGTGTGATGTGTGTTAGGACAGTAATAAAAATATTGATCTTTGTTAGTTTTGGCAGATCATTTTTACACACATACCCTGTAGTTAATCTTATCCTTGGTATACCAGTTGTTAGATTTTAATCAAGGGAACTAAAATTCAAAAGTTGTACATTTTAAACCAATCTATTTATCCATCATTTGCCTTCTGCAAGATATTGCAATATTGAAATTGCGTTTTGACGCATCCTCTTACACATTTTTGGCGCATGAACCCCGAACACTGGATCAGCGAGTCATCTGGTGGAACATGCGCAACATCTACGCAGGACTGACGTAAATGATGTGCTGAACCGCTTTTAGTATCTTTGCTAACTTCTTTAATGCTTATCATGGCATTAACGCTTACTGTATTGCAGCTACACAGTATAATATTAGCTGGGTGTATATTAGCTTGACAGAACTGATTAAAAAGGAGTTAATTATGCGTCTGAAAAAGTTTAAAGATTTCAACACACACGGAGTGAAATCCTGCCCTTCGCTCCTCCCCTCCTCACAGCTCCTCTGTTCCTGCCCCATAACGTTCCGTTACGTCGAGTTATTTTCTTTTCCCAATATATTCCGACTAATCCCGCCTCCTACGCCAGGATTGGGTTTACTGTTACACCTCCTGCGCTACAATTGGCTACGGGTTCACACCTCCGCGCCCAACCGTAAACAGTCCAATCGGATTTCAGATTGCTGCAGCCAATCAACAGGGAGAAGGCGGGACTTCTCAGAATAGCGGTGGGGAAAAATAATGCTGTCACGTCTGCTCGGCCGCGGCTCGTTTCTCGAGTTGAGTGTCTGAGCGGAGCGCCGCGAGTCGGACTTACACACGGAGAAGACGCGCACACACACAGCCATGGCAGAAAACGCCGGCTTGGAAAATCATCGCATTAAGAGCTTTAAAAACAAGGGCCGAGATGTCGAGGTGAGTCGGAGGCCTCGCTGTTGCTGACGGATCCCACGTTCAGCGCGGTAGTGACTGGCGTTAGTCGCGTTTTTGACTCGGATTTTGCGGTGAATTTTCAGCAGCGCTTCAGCTCGAGCTCGAATCCGGAACCTGCTTCAGTGCAACATGCGGAGCGGCGGGCGCGGCCTGCGGGGAAAGGCCTCACTTACACCGCTCATAATGTCTCCAGTCGTGAACCACTCGGTCTAGAGGCTGTTAATGAACGTTATTAAAAAAAACAACAACAATAACTTAATATTTTTGTTTGTGTCTCACTGTGTTGAGCTCGAGCTGCGTTCGCAGTGACCGCTGAGACCGAGTTTAGCTTAAAGCGAGCTAACGCTGACTAGCTAGCGTTTACCTCGTAGCCGGTTACTTGGTTAGCGAGCGAGCTAGCTAGCTAGAGAGAGAGAAAGAGAAAGAGAGAATGAGAGTAAGCCGGGTAGAGACAGTTAGCGCGATTCAACATGGCTTCATTGGTCAAGGTTTCATAGTAATACTGAAACAGATATGAGAGAGAAAGCGTTTGTGCCGGTGGTAATATTAGCTAGCCTGTTAGCAGTGCGAGTTAATCAAGCTCGCGTTCCTTTACTAACTAGTACTGCTAGTCTAATGAAATAGTAGCTCGGTTGTAATGATTCAGTGCTAGTCATCAGAATGGTTGAGAGTCTCGAAACTGACAGAGAGAGAGAGATCTGTGATCTGCTCTGTGCTTGGATTGTGTTCTCTGCTAAGTCGCTCTGGATAAAACCATCTGCCAAATGAATAAATGTCAGGCATGTACCGATGAGTCGATTCCGATTCGAAGGAACCGAGCGACTCTCTGCAAGCTTCTCGTGGCTGAGTTATGGAAAATAACAGAGCTGTGATGGACGGCGTGCTTTCAGATGACTTGTATCCTGTGTTCGTGGGCATGGTGGTGTGTGTCCTGTCAGTCAGTCAGCACCAAACTGGCTTAAAACATGAAAAAAGATCCGATCTGATCCAGCTTTTCAGGCCAGGACTGGATCAGTGCACTCCAACTAAATCTAAACCTACTTCTTTAGTAGAAGTCTACATGTTTAGTGCTGGTTAACCACATCATAACTACCCCTAATTCTACATTTAGCCTAACAAGTGACAGATTCATTTTCTGTGTAGGAGATACGCAGGGCCACGATTTCTGCGACAAACTGAGATTTTCGACAATTCCGTGCAAATTAGGTATGACCCATTCGAGCCGCAAATCCGAACAACTGGCTCGGACCAATCCTGTGGCGCATGTGGTCCGACGTTTCTTCAGTTCCCCACTCACAACTTTAGTTCCCTTTTACTGCTTGACATGCAAAAAATGCAAGAAAAACATATAGCTGTGGTTTTATCTTAACCGTAATGTGCCATATAGAGACATTACGAAGAAAGATAAAGCTTAGAAGGAAGTAGCAGGGAGTGTTGGTTATGTAACATGTCAAACAACCGATTTTCACACTGATGAGTGCTGCAGCAAGAGACAAACTACAAGCGGCTTGTCTTAGGTTACAGAGGTTTAAGCCCGGTTTAATCTTTGTTATCCATTTTTAGTGTCTACAGGTTAGTTTTAATTTTGTTCAACAATGAGCATCTTGAGTAGAGGCGGTTCAGGCAACACATACACGTGAATGTATAATACATGGACAGTGTATTTCCACAGCAATTAAAATTGTCATTTTTGTGTACGACGTGACAAACCATCAGCAAGCACTGGCACAACCGATGTGCACGAAAGAGTCTTGCATTTTTCAGCATCATCTCTGTCTACCTTGTTGCTAGCTTACATGTGATTGTGACGAACAATAATTTCTACACATTTCTCTATATTGAGAAAAGAAACCTCTATGCGCTTGTCCAAGTGTCTAAGGGCAGTTGTAGAATTCGACCTATAAAAGTGTAAAGCACATGACTATGTAGCGCAAATTCAGAACTACAGCTGTTGCAATGAGAATGGAAGACGTGTAGTTTTTATCTTTGCAGGTACTTTCACTGGAAGGTATCTGGAGCAATAACACAGGAGCAATATCCTGTTCTTCATGTTTTCCTAAAGGTTTTATGGTTACCTGTGCACCATGATGCCCTTCATCCATGTTGGTACCATAAACACAAATTCCTGCCTGTAATAATGTATTCCTTTTAAAGGACAAATTTCTACAGTTGTAGAACTTAATTTACAAATACATTTTGGATTTATGAAGAGTTTATAAAGCTGTTCTACAAAAATGAGTATTTTGCATAAATACTAACTGTCAGAATTCAACAGTTGCCCTTAGAGTTTCATTATTTAAAAAAAAAACAACAACAACAACAAAAAAAAACAATAAACAGGTTTTTTTCTCCTCAGTATGTCAGGTTTCTTGCCTGTAGCAATCACACATGAGCTACAAATGCGATTAACAGAGGTCAGGTTGAAAAACTGATGTTTTGTTTCTGACGGCCGTAACAAACATGAGAGGTTTGTCGTTTTGATGTGCACAAGCTAGTATGCACTTGAGTGAAGCAAGAAAAAAGCCATCACTCTTTCTCTTGTTTCAGCTATTCCAGGAATTTGAGTTGCAGTCCATAGTTCTCACACAGTCGCTCCGAGATGCTAATGCTGTGTTTGAGTTAACTCCACGAAATGTCTCTGTGAAAGCTTTTCTTTTGTCGGAGCACCACGAGGTCATGAATTAGCATGAAGTTAGTTTTATAAGTTCAACCCACGAATGTGTCTATACTATTATAATCTCAGTTAAAGGTAGAGAAGTGATCATTTTCACATATTGATATGATGCCATGTGCTGAACTCAGAGTTGAGCTGTTTTCTCTGTTTCTTCTTAGTCAGAGTGCATAAATTACAAAACATAAGCTTTAGTTGAACGAAGGATACTTAACTAATGATCGGCTTTATACGGAGATTCAGATGGATTAGGAAGAAAGATTTTTGGTCATGGGGGCATGAGTAACTGTTTCATTAGGGGTGGGTAGTGTACGATGGTGTATCGTAATATTTTATTATATCTGCCTATTGAACAATGCATTCAACAGGCTGTGTAATAAAGTAGGCTATTTGTCATAATACCGCTTATATTGAGAGAGGTAAAATAAGCATTTAAAATTAATCAAGCCCACACTCCTCCTGCCTCTTTATCTCAGATCAGGAGAGGAGAGACTAGAGGGGTTTAAAAACATCCATATCCTAAGCGTGCCATTTTTCACGAGCCGATAAGCTAGCATACTAGTGTACTAGTTCGTACGTTCAGCAGCGAACAGGACGTCCCCCAAGACGTTAAGGCCTGGAGAATTTGAGTAAGTTATGACGCTAATGCCAGTGAGTGGTGGACCGAAACATTACAGCGTGCCATGTATTTGTACACTGCGCAATACGATAACTTAACACTAAAGCTAGTACCAGACATGCCTGCCGGGTTGGTGCGAGCGAAGACTCGAAAAGCTGGTGCTTTTTGCATCATACTTTTCACTTTTGCTAAATATATTAAGGGTATAACCATTCATTCTCCCATAGCACCCACACTGATGTTACCAAGTTTACAAAAGAATCTTTTTTAAATTGAATCAAATCAAGTGAATCATGAATCACATTGATTTACAGTCAGCCTAAAGAGTCAGACTTGTACTGAATGTCTTTGAATCTTCGGCAAAAAAGTGGTGAAACATTCCATTAATCCAGTACTTCAGTATTGACAGAACTCCAGTATCACCCAGATTGCTCCATATTTATTGCTGTGCTGTTGCTAGCAAGGTGGCAATAATCGCAGAGCACCACCCTTGGCGGTGATAAAGGCCGGGGTTATGGAGGACCCATAAGGTGGTGTTCGGGAGCAGGGAAAGCTCTTACGGAAACGCCACGAGCACACGTTACAAGTTGTCTTATACGTCTCACCTCTTTATTAGCACATCAGGCGTGGGTTCACAAACTATCAGCAATCTCAAAACACTCGCATTCGCGCTCTCGCACCCGCACAGATACACACACTGTGCCATTATGTACAGCTCAGCAGTGCCAAGCTGTCATGTCACTAGGGGAAGCTTCAGGCCTCTGGCTTATGGAGTGTTTCCCAACTGCTTTGCTCTGCTTTCAGTCCACTTCTGAGTCTGACTCATCACACACACACACACACACACACTATGCTGGCTATATACAGTATAATCAGTCATAATCAGTTGTTTGGAGCTACACATTGTACTTGTATAACGTCTTTCTGAGTTGAAACACATGCTTTGTTTCTCTGTTGTAGTGACCCAGTCATGACCGAGAGGCATGCGTGGAATTCTTAGTAAACATGTTCAGCTTTTCAGCACTAAGATTTCTTAACCATCTGCTTTTTTCACCTCTGCATTTATCCATCAGCATCCCATTTTTTTTTAAAGATACATTACTACATTATCATCACTGTATTTGAAGTGTTTTTATGATGTCAAGTCAAAATTTTCTGGTAGCTCTGAGCTGACACAACATTTAATGTCTAACATTTAGTGTTTTGATGTTGCTGGAGAAGTTCAGTTTAAGGTTGATGATAAGTGTCTTTACAGTTAATCATAGTGAGTGTTTTCTCAATAATTTAACATCGCATCTGAGAAAAATGCTAATATCATTGAGGCAATTTTGTGTTTCCACCATCACTGTGCCATTACATTGTCCGTATCAAAGACTTAACAGCTAAATCAAAGACTTGCTAGCTAGCAATTTCAATAATCATTCATTAGCTAGCTTTGGCCGTGGGTTCACGTTTCTCAGTTGCCTAGCAACAGTGTTCTCACAACTTTAACCACTTGACCAGCAAGTTTGTTGTCTATCTGCCTTTCTACATCGAAAGCACAAATTCCATTAAGCATTTTTTATTGTAAGGCCTCATTTTCTGATTAATGGACCAAGCAGTTGGTGACAGTCTGTGTCTCATAACACAACACAGAGTTTAACGCTTACGCATTTATACTCCTTTATGGCACAGCAGTCTCTTCATATGACTATAAATTTTATTTTAGTGCTCCTAAAGATATTTATTTGATACATTGCTTGCTTTTTATTTTATTTATTTATTTTTTCTTTAAATTTTCTGCTCCCTTGGTCTGTTTCTTTCTCTGTGTTCATGGCATTTGGATTGCTTAAGCTGGTGCTTGGGCTCCGGTGCTGTAACATGAACTAAGATGCCAAGTCATAAGACCAAACCTGATCTCTCCCTTCATCCCCCTTGTGTGGAATCTCCGCGTGTTCATTCCTGAGCGGGGGGGGGGGGGGGGGGGGGGGGGGGGGGGGGGGCGGCGGGGGGGGGGGGGGGGGGGGGGGGGGGCGGGGGGGGGGGCGGGGGGGGGGGGGGGGTGTTGG
>CM075028.1:9928861-9946229 GCA_037576675.1 Pangasius sanitwongsei
AAATTGGACAGAAGAGCAGTGTTTGGAGAATATTTCTTCTTTCTGCCATTTTGTCCTCTGCTATAGAAACTCTTAATAGTCCTCCTCTCTACTCTTAACAGTTTTTACCTTTAGGAGCTGTTTTTAGGGCTAAGAAGTTTCGTGAATCATTTTTATCTTTACTAAGATTTAGTCCTAAATCTAAGGGGAAATTCTAAGAAAGCATCATTAGAATTTCGTCACTAGGAGCAACTTTTAGGCTTGGGAAGCTTTGTGAATACGGGCCCTGGTCATCAGAGGATCTTATGGTGGTTGCAGTCAAAGCCTCCCTAGAATGTTTTGAGCTCATTCTGAGCCATGTGCCATGGGTCAGAGTTGTTGAAGTAGTCTCCAATCTGCAGTCTGTAAATGTTCTTTGCAGACTTTTTCAGAACTTGTTTTAGATAGTCTCTTACTGTTCCAAGCTCATTTCCAGTGCCAGTTTTGAGGAGCTCGAATGAGGATCCAGACTTCGCTTTTCCTCCAAGGATTCTGGTTGGGTTGGGATAAGTCCTTATCCTTTCTTCGATCATGGCATCATCAACACGTTTGTTAATGAAGCCAGTAAGCAGTGAAGCATACTCGATAAAGTTAATGTATGAACCCCAGGTAGCAGCCTCTTTGAACAATTTGCAGTCCTATAGCACGGATTCAGCTCCCTCTGAACAAGCCCTCATAGTTTTGACTGTAGATTTCACATGCTTGAGGAGCTGCTTGTATGCGGGCAGCAAAAACAGGGAGGTGTGGCCTGACTGTCCAAGGTGGGGGAGGGGAATTTCTTTGTAGGCCCTGGGTAGGCCCTTGCTGTCACAGACAAGGAAAAAAAACGACGTCCGCTTCATCGAGCTCACTCACTGTGAGTGCAGAATTGTCCTGACTCTGCGGCCCACAGAACCGTTCCAGTCTAGCAGCTGTTTCACATGTTAGACTAATCGTTGCTGGAGCACGTTTTGACAGGAAGCAGGATTTTGCAGAGCAACCAGCCAGTGTTGAGGCTAACTGCAGATCTGTGAAGCAGTGGTTTCTGGCTATAAAAGGCTGTTTGGATAAAAGAAGGGGTATGTGTAAGCTTTGCGTGTGTAGTACAGAGAAAAACTAGTGCATTCCTCCAAGCACAAATTCTCAACAGCAGTAAGATCACATACCACACAGTAGATACAATGACACACTCTGGAAGAATGAGGAATCAAAGTAACTAATATATTTATTGGCCAAGAAAACCCAGTAAAATATATTTATTGGCAGTAATGCTTTTTTTGAACAGCCAACCATACAGCAGGGTTCTACAATCACGCTTGTTTACTTCAGCTATCAGTGGCAATCTATTGGCCAAATTTAACAGTTATTTGTCATTTATTTGTGTGCAATAAAATTACCTTCATGAATTTTTATAATAATCTTTTATGGAATGATGGGTTACACTTAAGAGCTGTCATAGCCTGTGAAGAGTGTATTAAGTTGGCTACGTGGTAGCAAATAATTAATCTTGTGGTGGAAAATAATTAACACTGTGCTGAGTTTGCCTTTATTTTTAATTAAGTAAGCCACTATTGGAAGACCTATCCAGCATCACTGGTTGCAGTGTGTTGGAATATAATTACATTTATGTTAGTAAGGTTTGATTGACCACTCGAATCAGTGAACGAGTGACCATGTGAAAGCGCACATATTTGAGCAGGATTGTGTCCCATATATCGTCACCTGCATTATACCTTTCTCCTCTACAGAACAAGAGAGATGAGCACCTACTGAAGAAACGCAACGTTCCACAGGACGAAAGTCTCGAGGACTCCGACGTAGACGCCGACTTCAAGGGGGTGAGGATCTCCTCCTGACTTTCCCCCGCTCTCCATCCTTTCCTTTCTTTTTCTTTCTCTGTAATTTCGTCCTATGTTCCCTGGTTTCCTCTTCCTGCCTGTTGTCTGTCTGCAAGATCACTTCAATGACTGCATTAATGTTTATTAATGGTCATATTGAATCATGTGATATGCTTAAACTTTTTGTGTTTTTTGTCTGAAATCACTTCACCTAATCATGACATTTCTCCCTTTTCTGTTTTTCTCCTTTTCTGTATTTTAGCAAAATGTGACGCTAGACGCCATCTTACAGGTAAGTGCTTCACTGTGATGGTGGGATTATAGTGGTGTGCAAGAGATTTGACTGGTTGCGCCAATTGATGGATGGTGGAACTTGTTAAATGCCACACAGGCTGTGCACTCTGCCCCGTTGCTCAATCTTATGCTCTCTTTCTGCCTCACTCGGTTTCTCTCTTTATTTCAGAATGCCACCAGTGACAACGCAGTAGTACAGCTCAGCGCTGTACAAGCAGCCAGGTTAGAAATGTGTTTGTTTGGGGTACCTTGTTAATTGAATGAACAAATAGTGATGTGAATGTCACAGGTTGAGCTATTTTAGTGGCTGTACCATGTTCTGAATAATGTGCTCTTTCTGTGAGCAGAAAACTACTCTCCAGTGACAGAAACCCTCCCATCGATGACTTGATAAAATCTGGGATTCTGCCCATCCTCGTCAAATGCCTGGAGAGGGACGACAAGTAAGTTTACCAACTACACCACTCCATCATGTTACGATGGCTGGATGAGTCAGTTGGATGGATGGATTAAGAATGGGCAAGTAAATGTATGGATAGTGTAAAGGAGAGCATTTGGAGCATGAAGGAGATTATGGAGTGCTCCTCATTGTGCTGTGCTTTTCAGGCTTTTCCCTCCCCTCCCCCCATTTCCCTCTCTCTCTCTCTCTCTCTCTCTCTCTCTTATTTATTTATTTGTTTATTTAATTTTTTTTATAAATCATGTGATCAGTGTAGCCCTTCTTTTTCTGCCCTACATCATCATACACACAGTGAAGGACTTGTGTTTAGACTTAATTTTTTTTATGCCATTGCTATTTTTATAGGGATTCAGGTTCTGTGTATCAACCAAGACAGCACAGTGAAATATTTTCTGTTAGTTCAGACCACAGCACCAATTTCTCCTCTATCTTGCTCAACATCCATGTGAATGCCTGACGCCCTGCTCCAAACCCCTCTCGTGCTGGCTGATGTATTGATGTATTGTAATGTATCTGTGTTATGCTTATTCCAGTCTGATTAACCAGATTATTATTTAGGAGAGCAAAAAGTTTGTGGACACCTGACCATCACACCCATATGTGGGTCTTCCCTCAAATGTTGCCACAAAGTTTGAAACACATAATTGTATAGAATGTCTTTATATGCTGTAGCATTACAGTTTCCCTTAACTCAAACTAAGGAGCCCGAACATGCTGGAGTCCAGCATGACAATGCCCCCGCGCACAAAACGAGGTCCTGAGGTCCATGAAAACATGGTTTGCTTCAACCCTACTGCACACTTTAGGGATGAACTGGAATGTAGACGGCACACCAGGCCTTCAGGCCTGACATCAGAGCCTGACCTCACTAATGCTCTTGAAGCTGAATGAGCACAAATCCCCACAGCCACACTCCACATTCTAGTGGAAAGCCTTCCCAGAAGAGTGGAGATTATTATAACAGCAAAGGAGACTAAATCTGGAATGAAGTGTTCAACAAGCACATATTGGTGAGATGGTCAGGTGTCCACAAACATTTGGCCATATAGCGTAGCTACTTCCTCCATAGTGGCTTGAGGTGAACATGGAGCATTATTTGGCACCTGAGAAAGACTCATTATGTCTAATAGCAGAAGTCAAATACGTCGCAAATACAAAGCATGATGGAGAATAGGTTTTCTATTATGTTCTAGTTTTAAGTGATTCAGTACACACCAGGTCTTGGAGATTCTCATATTGTTTTTGGGTCTGTAGGGAGTCTGGAGCTTGTCTAACCCTTTGATCTCTCTCATTAGGTCATTTCTCAAACTGTCTACCCTTCCCTCTTTCTCATATCTCTCTGCAGTCCCTCGTTGCAGTTTGAGGCTGCCTGGGCTTTGACTAACATCGCGTCGGGGACCTCGGCACAGACGCAGGCTGTAGTCAAATCCAGTAAGATGGCTGCCTTCCAGGCCCTGAGCATTTCTCTCAGCTATGTGAACTTTAGATTCAGCTGACCTCTCATGCCTTCTCTTTCGTGTGTGTGTTTAGATGCTGTTCCCTTGTTTTTGAGACTGCTCCATTCCCCTCATCAGAATGTGTGTGAGCAGGCCGTGTGGGCACTGGGCAACATCATTGGTAAATTATCATCTTTGAAATGCTTTGTATTTTAGGGAACAACATCAAGCAAAATAGATGTGGCAGTAGATTTCCCCTCATTTCTGAGTCGTCTCTTGAATGGACAGCACTGTTGCTATGCAACTAGGAAATATGGACATCAATCCCTGAAACAAGTCAGTGACTGACAGTAAAGATTCAGCTAGCTAGCAGATAGCTGTTAATTTGTTCATATGAACAATGTAAAGGCACAGGGACAACAGGACAGACCTCGATACTGCGTGACAGCTTGTGAACTTGAGGCTATCAGACTTCGTTTATTTAAAAAAAATCATTAGTAAACTAAGAAGTGTGGAATTTTCATAAACTTGGCGAATACTCCATCAAACTCCATTTGAACAAAATGGGCATGGTTTACGTCTAGTCCAAATTAAATGAATCTTTTTGGCCATTTGAAATTTTGGTAAAATAACTAATTAAAGCAGGCTTGGGAACGGAACTGCATGATTTGTGCATGTGCTTTTGAACCATGCAGGTGATGGACCACAGTGTCGAGACTACGTCATTTCACTGGGTGTGGTTAAACCCCTTTTGTCGTTCATCAATCCCTCCATCCCCATCACTTTCCTGAGGAACGTCACCTGGGTCATCGTCAATCTGTGCCGAAACAAAGACCCGCCCCCACCCATGGAAACAGTACAGGAGGTGTGTGTGTGTGCGAGAGAGACACGGAGAATCTGTGCATTGATTTGATTTTTTTTTTTTTTTTTTTTTTTCCCCCTACTGTAAGGGGGAAAGAAACTCCCTAAAGCTCGTGTGTGTTTACATCCCAGTGAAACGCTTTCCTGTAGAAATCCTGCTTCGTCCTACTCCCACTGGACTTGAACTAATAACAAGCAAATAAGGTGTAAAGGCGACCGATTTTGATGTATAATTCAGATGCCGATGTTTTGGCCTTTAATATTTATTGTAATATGGATCATGCTGTGTCTTATCACACAGTGTTATCGTCTTAGAGATGAGACGACCGTTCTCAGACCACTTCCTGTTTAGAAATTGTAAGGTGTCATAAGCTTTAAAGACTAGTCAGACGAATATATAAGGTTGTATAAGCACTGCTTATAGAGTCTTTCTCTTTCTCTTGAACAGATCCTCCCTGCCCTTTGTGTACTCATATACCACACAGACATAAATGTAAGTACACCGGACACATCATTCTGTTACAGAAATTCAGCTATTCTGTAAAATGACATACAAGTATGCCACCAGTCTAAGTGAATACTGAATTTTCCATTAAAGTCTCTGTCTTACCCTCTCTAGATTCTTGTAGATACAGTGTGGGCTTTATCGTACCTAACAGATGGAGGAAATGAGCAGATACAAATGGTCATAGACTCAGGTGTCGTCCCCTTCCTTGTCCCCCTGCTCAGTCACCAAGAGGTCAAAGTTCAGGTAAATAAACAAAAAAAAAAAATTACATTTTAGCACAATCTAGTCTCAAGACAGTAATACAGACAGAGGAAATAGATGCATTCACATTTCCTTTTAGATCATTTTGCATATCCTCTTATCCTAGAGCAACTTACAGAAGTGCATTGAAGTCTGTGTTGAAAAACAGATCCTCAAGCTAGTACACAGAGGCTATTGTCTAAGAATACCATGAGACTAAAACCCTTACATAGGAGTTGCTGTGAGTATTAGTACAGCAAAAAAAAACAAAAATATTTTAATAAGCTGTGTTGATTTATTCGACTGTTCTATTCTGGCTTCTTTCTAATTTAAATGGTGGTTACAGATTTTTAATCGAGAGTAATATTTGTCAAAGGTTTTTGCACATACAGTGAGTCAATAAAATATCTGCTCAGGAATTTCTCCGATTTCTGCGGTGACCAAGACTCCACAAATGCGGGGGAAATAATATAACAACTGATGTGGATCACCAACATCCAATCAATGTTGCCTGTTATTTCAGAAAGCACTGCCTGTTGTAGCATTTAGGGGTTCTAGCCTGAGGTGTGTGTGTGTGTGTTTTGGGGTGTTGCTTAGGGATGGACATCGAGCGAAGTATTTGGTTTACAGCATAGATTCTCAAACTCGGGGTCATGAGAATTTTGAAATCGGGTCACTGTCCAGAGTTGATACCCCTGGTATAGTCAACAATTTTGCCTGATACAAGTTGCAGCTAGCCGTTTTCAGTGATCCCCCCCCCTCCCTTGTCAAATCAAATAATAGTTATAATCTTTATTTTACATAAACAGTTCTGCAGTAAATTGGAAGTACAGATAGCTTTTAAAAGTATTTCAGGCTAAGAACTCCTAAAAGGAAACGCCTGTTTGGTAAAGGAATGCTTAATCCAAACATGCTATAAAACAGCTGTATAACAAAAATGACTAAGTGTGTGGGTGAACTTTTATTTATTTATTTATTTTATTTATTTTTATATATATAAAAGAAATTGCACTAGGCACCATGTCTTATTGATGGGCATGCTATTGATGATGTATTTTTCCTTCTCTCACTCAGACGGCAGCACTGAGAGCAGTGGGTAACATTGTGACAGGGACGGACGAGCAGACTCAGGTGGTGCTCAACTGTGACGTGCTCTCCCACTTCCCCAATCTGCTCACACACCCCAAAGAGAAGATCAACAAGGTGTGTGTACACACACACAGCATGAACGGGAGCCAACATGGCACATATATCTTTGCAAAATAATGTCCAGCAGGAGATACCCCTTCTTTCATCTGGTGTATGAATCATCATATCTAAAGCCTTTTTTTTTTTTTTTTTTTTCCCCCCAAAATTTATTATTGGACTAAGAGGGCTGCATGTCACTCTCTGGAGACAAACGACCAGTAATTAACCTGTATCTGGAATATGTTTTTATTTTTATGAAGATTATTCAAATACTTTAATGAACATGGAATACGATTAGGAAAATGACTTGTACTTGAAATGCTGCATGTATGCTAGGTCTTACTCTTGGCCTCAGGGGTTTAATGATCTCCTCTAAGGATGCAAATATCTGACTGTGTCTCTTTGTACGGTGGTGCTGTCCTACAGGAGGCCGTGTGGTTCCTGTCCAACATCACCGCAGGGAACCAGCAGCAGGTGCAGGCTGTGATAGATGCAGGGCTCATCCCCATGATCATACACCAGCTGGCCAAGGTAAGAGACATAATTATCCTTCACTAATTCTGCAACCATGTCTCCATTGTAACGGTCGAGTGTCAGATGCTACAAAGGGAGTGCATTTTGTATTCCATGATACCAATGAATAATAAAATGGGGTGCCAATTTTTCTCTGATCCCTGCTCACGTTCTTGTTTCCAGGGAGATTTTGGCACACAGAAAGAGGCCGCATGGGCCATCAGCAACTTAACAATAAGTGGAAGGAAAGATCAGGTTTGTGTTAACTAAATGCACACACGTGATTTTTAAAGCACAGTGAATAAGAATGGACGTTACCAGTTCCTCTTCCTGTGTGCCGTGATTGACAGGTGGAGTACTTGGTGCAGCAGAATGTGATCCCGCCTTTCTGTAACCTGCTCTCGGTGAAGGACTCGCAGGTGGTCCAGGTGGTTCTGGATGGCCTGAAGAACATCCTGATCATGGCCGGCGAGGAGGCTAGCACCATCGCTGAGATCATTGAGGAGTGCGGAGGTAAACAGAACACAGTGTAGAGGACAGACGACTAGTCTGGACTGACTGCTCATCCTCTTGAGGTGTTAGTGGGTTAAAGTGTTATAGTATAAGCAAGCAATAAGAGTTTTTTCTTTTTCATCACAGGAACTTTTTCCAGCAAAGGCACCAGAGCCCATTTTAGTTCCTAGGTCATAGTTCCGGGAACCTTTTTATCATCAGCTTTTTTTTGAACTATTGAAGTGGTGTTTCTTACTAAACATCACTGATTTGTCAAACACAATCTTTCCCAGCATTTTAAAAATCTGTTTTAGCTAGTACACAAAATGTTAAAGAACAATGCATCCTGATTCTCAGCCTTCATGCATGCTGTGTTGTGCATTGTACCTGCTGGAACCAGGAACTCTGAAGTTCCTTAAATCCTTCCTGAACCTTCATGAAAGCATCCCTACTGTCTGCTGCTATGTGTAGAACTCCTTTAACAGCAAGATCTAAACGTTATGTTTGTTTATCAGGACTGGAAAAGATTGAAAACCTGCAACAGCATGAAAATGAGGACATCTACAAACTAGCGTTTGAAATCATTGATCAGTACTTTTCAGGAGATGATGTGAGTATCTTGGTGTGGCATTTCTCTAAAATACCAGCTTTATTTTCTTTGAGTCAGTTATTTGACCAGCCTTCCATTTCATTCTCCTTTTCTCTTTCTCTTTATTTGATTAGATTGATGAGGATCCAAGTCTGATCCCTGAAGCCACACAAGGAGGCACGTTCAACTTCGACCCGACATCCAACCTCCAAACCAAGGAGTTTAAGTTCTAATAGAGCCAAGTTAGAACTTGAATCGGGCGGGATCTCCTGCTGCTGTCCTTCCCCGCCACCCCTCACCACGATCCAACCATCTCCTATCAACCTGCAACTCACTAACCTGACAAAACCAATCAAGATGCATAAAAACTACAGGTGTCAATTCCACTGAAGGATACGAATATCTCTCTCGAGCGTCTCCCGAAGTCGGAGTGAAGTCTACACATTTCGTAAGAAGAGGGAGGAGACAACCTCTTTAGTCATAATGCAATTGCCAAAAGAGAGAAGAAAAAAGAAGAAATTCCTGCTGTTTTGCTCACTAGCACATAAACACACAGACTTGAGTCATATATGTGCATCAACATTTCTAGAAACTTCTAACGTTCTTCTACCAGCCATCATATCAGCCGATTTGGAAGATGGGAGGGGAGAAAAAAAAGATGAACCAGTTTTTTTTGTCGTTGTCGCCGTTTATTATTTCTCTCCTTCCAGCAAATTTCTCTCACCAGGACGTCACAGCCCAGTGTCGATGTTGATTTTAGAGTGCTAGAACAGACACCCTTCATTAAGACATCCAGCCTCTGCTCTGCTAAGCCATGTGGAACATGCTTCCCCTTCTCTGAGGTGTCTGTGGACTAGTCTGTGGAGCAGTTCATCCAGCAAGCGGGGGTCTTTTTTTTTTTTTTTTAAATTTCCTTTTAAATTGTGTGCAAGTAGCATGTACGCTAGCACTGATTCTTCTTTTTTTTGTTTTTATGAAGTCATCATGGAACTGTGGCGTGTATATGGAACGTGGGAAAATAACACAAAATCAAGAAATCACACAAAACAAATGTACATACTCTAACCCAGTGGAGTCATTTAACTCGCAACAACACAAGTATGTTTTTTTTTTTGTTTTTTTTTTCTTGGCATGGTAACCAGTGCCATCTGAGAAGAGGAACAGGTGGAGTCATCATTAAACATAGCAAGGCGTAAATTCAACAAGACATTTTGAGGGATGCCACTGTCCCCCATTCAAAGTGTTTGTGGACTTTCTGGATTGTTCACTATCACACACTTGATGATTTGGGAGTAATTTGACTGCTTCATAACCACAGAAGTTCGGACAAGGACAAACGGCAAAAGGTTGTTATGCCCATGCGCAATTTTAGCATTTCTCCCCGTCCACCACACACGGAGAGAATATATTTTCTCTATGTTGAAAAAAATGTAGGCTTAAATCATCAGCAGAGAGAAACTTTGCAGAAGTGATGGAACTGTGATTATTTTTTTTTTCGTTTTCTGTGGTGGAGCTTCCACATTTGCAGCTTGGATTCAGTCTTATATGCACACTTTTGTCGTCCCTATATTATTATTATTATTATTATTATTATTATTATTATTATTATTTTTGGCTAAACATACTTGGAAAGCGACATTCGCTTGATGTATACACAAGCAATGGAAAACGGAGCTCCATGGCAGTGCTGTTTCTGTTTGTTGGATTTATTTGCTACAAAATGTAACTGTACAAACTAAAAAAAAAAAAAAAAAGTATCTTTCTTGTGTAAAGTATAAACCGAAAAAGCTGCCACATGTTAGACATTTGACAGGACACTTGAGAACAATAATAACATTTGTGTTACTGATTCACAGTTAATTGGGGACTTTTTTTTTTTTTTTTTTGGTCTTTTTAAGATTGACATTGTGAGGGCAAATAATTTTGTTGGAATGGGCTATGTTGTATGTTTTTGTCCCTTAGCATTTAATTGTAAAGGGATGTATTGAAAAAAAAACATTTACATTTGGACTAATGTAGTTGTGGTTTGGCTGCAGACTACTGAAGGAGAGGATTTGAGGACAAATGGCAGCCCTGGTGTTTTCTTTTTTGTTTCTTTTTTTTTTTTTTTGGGAATTATCCATTTATTATAGATGAACAAAGGCCTGCATAAGTGTGAAATTCATGAACTTATGTAGACACTTATTTTAAAAGAAAAAAAAAAAAAAAAAACGAGCCACTTTAAAGAATTGAAATTTTTTTGTCTTGTATCAGAAACTGATACAAGCTTATTGCTGGTTGCAAGATTTTTACTTGCTGAAGAAGAGAAAAAAAAAACAATGAAAAAAAAACTGCGACAGATCGCATTTTGGCCTCCGATTGTTTGTATCTTTTTATAAATTTTAGCGTTGAAACAGTCTTTAAGGTGGCTCATCTGTATTTTTTTTCAACTCCTGTGCATATTAAAGATGAACGAGTTGAAATTCATTGTGCCTTTTTTTTTTCATTTTGACTAAATGAGCTAAAAGCAGAGCAAATCTTAATAGTGCTAAGCAGTGGAGGTGTTTTAAAAATGGGGTCTGTCAGGTGTCATGTCTCCTTTTCTCTGGAGTGTTTTTTTTTTTTTCTTTGAGCCACTTTACAGTGAGGCTCTTTGCTGTGCTCTGGACTATACAGTAATTCTATTTCAATTCTATGCTGATTCTCCTGGCTGACTTGTAATTGTTCCCTTTCATTCTCCTTCATTCACATTTCCCCCCCTATGCACTACCACTACCCACAATTCCACTGCTGTCCAGTTTACCACTTTTACAACTCTCCACAGCAACACGACATGTTTCACTTCTCACTCCCTCAGGACGTGCTTTATGTATGGATTATCCTAACCAAAATAAACTTGCTGTTAGCCATCTGTTTTTTTTATTGCTCTCTCCTGTTTATATTTCAGTAGTTGCACTGCACTCTGCTTCTCTTTTCTCTTTCCTGTGTGTGTATGCTGAGCTTTGAACTGTATGGCGTAACGATCAGTTACAACCACACACAATGTGGAACAACAGTAGGTTACTAGTATGAACACTTCAGTTTTCCTTCATGTTCTGTCTTGTTCTAGTCCTTCAGCATTAGTTACAGGTAATGATGCAATTTCTGGGGCGTCATGGCCGCTGTCCAAGGTCCTGACCTATACTTGTTTCTCAAAAAATATGGCCCAGGAACACCAGAGGGATGCGACTGGTGCAGGAAAATATTCCCTGTAGACATATGTCTGTAAATTATTGCCAGTTTTTAACCAAAGGAGAGGGTGTCTTTATGGTGATTGTCAATCAGTGCATTGACGATCCCCCCCCCCCCCACCCCCATCTTATGGAGTGAGAGAGCATTTGCCCCCCTTGACAGGTTATGAACAGTGCCACGAGCCCCAGATGTTTTTCATTTTCTAGTTCCCACTGGATCCCTGTGGTGGTGCCAGGAAGGTGTGGGTGATTCCAAGGTCCCTGACAAGACAGAAGACCTAAAACCCTAGGGAATATAGATTATCTAAAAGAATGAACAGTGTCGAGGGTAGAGGGACCAAACTACTCAGGACTCTTAGAATCACCCG
Source organism: Pangasius sanitwongsei (assembly GCA_037576675.1). Classification (NCBI taxonomy): domain Eukaryota; kingdom Metazoa; phylum Chordata; class Actinopteri; order Siluriformes; family Pangasiidae; genus Pangasius; species Pangasius sanitwongsei. The sequence goes on from CM075028.1 coordinate 9,940,855, forward strand.
TCCACACTCAGATTCATTCATTCATTCATCTTCAGTAAGCGCTTTATCCTGTTCAGGGTCTCAGTGAATCCAGAGCCTATCCTAGGAACATTTGGAGTGAGGCAGGAATACAGTGTAGGATGATGCCAGTCCATCACAGGTCACCGTCCACACACATTCATACACTCTTTCAAACTTGGGTAGACTGGCTACTCTAAATTGACCCTAACAACATGTTTTTGGAGGTGAAAGGAAACCCAATTGGAGAGCTCAGGATTGAACCTGGGCCCCTGGAGCTGAGGTTCCAGGACCACCATGCCTGCTGGGAAGACAGAGGTCCTAGGGAACAAAAATAGTCCAGTAGAATGAATGGTTTCTAGGGTAGGGGGCACAGAAGTCCTACTGCCACCCCTGAACCCCTGCTTACTCAGGACTCTTGGAATCATCTCTAATTTGCCCAAATTCACAATAACCCCTAATGCTGCGTTTCTCTCTAATATATTCCCTGTAATAAACCAAACTCAAGCAAATCTCTCTTTTAGTGCAAAATGCTGGACTCTGACCATCTGAGGGGGAGGAGCTAAAAATCGCAAGATGGTTGCACCAACCAAAAAGCGAGATTAAAGTTCATTCGTTGATTGCTCCTAATACTTTCTTCTCTACACCTTCTGAGTAGCTTGTGTTTGCTCTTAAACGCGTGGAGCCGCGATGGCGGAGGGTCCAGCACTTCTCACCCCGGTCACAGTCGCCTCTCTTCTCGCCTGCGCCGCCCAGTTTGCCGTCGGTTTTATTTTGGCGCAAATCTGGGGCAAAAAATGTTCAGCAACCGATAGGTGGGTCCTCGTCTGGCTGTTCTACGATGCCATTGTCCACATCACTCTGGTGAGTAGACGAGTGTAGCGTTTAGAAGAAGAGACAGAGAGGACATGTTTCTCAGGTTTGTGGTCGCTTGGTGTTGCAGGAGGGTCCGTTTGTTTACATGTCACTAGCTGGAACTGTTGCAACATCAGATGGTATATTTGCCGAGTTGTGTAAGTATTATACTGCATGCTTTTTAATTTCATGTTTGCATATTCCATTTAAAAAAAATGTCTAAAATTTAAACAAACCAATTTGGATTCAGTTATAGTAGTGTACTCCACGTGTTAAGATATGAAAAGTGCTTTGAGCGACATCTAGTGTTGAATAATGGTAGTGACGCATAATATCTGTCTACCATCTATATTCATTGAAAAGATGGATATAACTAATACAGTACTGTGCAAAAGTCTTAGGCACGTGCAGAGAAGTGCTACAGAAATGCTGTAGGGCAAAGATGCCTCCAAGAATAATGAAATTAAATGTTTCTACATAAACAAAAACATTATAAAGTATTACAGTAAATCGGAATCAGAATGAGCTTTTATTGCAAAGTGTGCTCACACACACAAGGAATTTGAAGCTTCCAGAACATACATACCAATAGGATGGCAAGACATATAATAATAAAATTTACAAATAATAATAATATGAGAGAATATCTAACACTGTACAGTAGACATAATAGGCAAAAAAAAAAAATAGACAGTAGACATAATTAAGGATATGTGTACAGGTAGTATAGTAAGAATGAATTTACATATTGCACAAAAAATACAGTAATAAATGAAAAAAGTCAATATTTAGTGTGATGACCCTTTGCTTTAAAATTTTTCTTTAGTAGTCTCAGGTACATTTTATACAGTTAAGGAAACGAGCTGTAAGTGTTACTGAGCATCTTGCAGAAGCAGACACAGTTCTTCTGGAGACTTTGACTGTCGCACTTGTATCTTATTTTTGCAGCAAAACCCAGCAGCCTTCATTAAGTTTTTTGTCTGAAAAGTGGTCTCTTATGTAATCTGCTGCTTTCATTACTGACAGACATTTTTCTGTAACATTTAATTTTGTGCTGGAAAACTGATGTTTGGAAATCTAAAATGTTTTCGTACTGAATCAATAATGTCAAACTTATAAAATAAAAATCTATAACAAATTGTATACAAAAAAAAAATTAGGATGCCTAAGATTTTTGCACAGTACTAAATGTGTGTATATATAGATATATATATATATATGTATGTATGTGTGTGTGTGTGTGTATGTGTGTATATATATATATATATATATATATATAATATTATTACTTTAGTTAAGTTAAGTTTAAGTAAGTTAAGCTTACACAATGTTTCCAAAGAAACAAGACGTTTTAGACAAAAACTCTTTCATTGGCTGTGCAGGAAAAGTGCTTCTGAGGCTCTAGGATTTTATTTATGCTAGCAGAAATGGCCAGGGTCTAAGGATCAGGGAAGGAAGAATTGTGGGAGATATTAGATTTAAGTGAAAGTCTAGATACTGTGTCAAAATCTTAATTAAAAGTGGAAGTAAAAAAGGTTGCTACTTTTTTGTGAACTGTTGTTTTTATATTATTGGGTTGTGTAAATTATAACAGGTGCAGAAATATACATAAACAAAATTTAAACAGACCCCCACCCTCCCAGTTCCCGTCTATCCCACAGTAGACTAGAACAGATGAAAGGAGTGTATATACAGTCAGGTCCATAAGTATTTGGACAGTGACACAATTTTCAGAATTTTGCCTCTGTACACAACCACAATGGATTCGAAATGAAGCTAACAAGATGTGATTGAAGCGTAGACTTTCAGCTTTAATTAAAGGGGTTTAACAAAAAATATTGCATTAACTATTTAGGAATTACAGACATTTTTTTTCCCAGAGTCTTTTCATTTTCACAGGCTCAAAAGAAATTGGACAAACTAACATAATGATAAATATTAGGATTATTTTTAATACTTTGATGAAAATCCTTTGCAGTCAATGACTGCCTGAAGCCTGGAACCCATGGACATCACCGAATGCTGAGTTTCCTCCCTGGAGATGCTTTGCCAGGCCTTTACTGCAGCCGCCTTCAGTTGCTGCTTGTTTGTGGGTCTTTCTGCCTTCAGTCTTGTCTTCAGTAAGTGAAAAGCATGCTCTATTGGGTTGAGGTCGGGTGGCTGACTCAGCCTTTTAAGAACATTCCATTTCTAAGGTCTTGAGTTGCTTTTGCGGTATGTATTGGGTCATTATCCATCTGTACTGTGAAGCGGCGTCCTATCAGTTTTGCAGCATTTGACTGAATATGAGCAGAAAGTATAGCTCTATACACTTCAGAATTCATCCTGAATTCAGCAGTCACATCAATAAACACCAGTGACCCAGTTCTATTGGCAGCCATACATGCCCATGCCATTACACTGCCTCCACATGTTTGCAGATGATGTGGTATACTTTGGATCATGAGCCCTTCCATTCCTTCCCCATACTCTTCTCTTCCCATCATTCTGGCACAAGTTAATCTTGCATCAGAACTGGTCAGGCTTTTTTAGAGCTTTTTTAGCAGTCTAATCTGTCATTTCTGCTCTTGAGTGTCACTAGTGGTTTACATCTTGAGGTAAACCGTCTGTATTTATATTCATGAAGGTGTCTCTTGATTGTAGACTTTGACAATGATACACTTACCTCCTCGAGAGTGTTCTTGACTTCACCAAGAATTCTGCGATCATCCACTTTAGGTGTCTTCTGTGATCTTCTAGGCCTTTGGTGTTGCTGAGCTCCCCAGTGCATTCCTTCCTTCTAAAACTTTCTGCTATCTCTCTGATAGGTCTGTTTTGATTTTTCAGGCTAACGATGGCCTCGTTCATTTGCATCGACACCTCTTTGGACTGCATAGTGAGAGTTCCCATGAACAGCTACCAAATGTAAATTCAATGCTTGGAATCGACTCCAAACCTTTCATCTCTTTAAATTTTTATGAAATAATGAGGAAACGGGCCACATCTGGCCATTAAACTGCTGTGAAAATGGAAGGTCTCTGTAAAAAATGGCTGTAATTCCTAAATGATTAATGCAGTCTTGTTCTTAAACTTCTCGATTTAAAGCTGAAGGTCTACTCTTCAAACACATCTTGATTGCTTCATTTCAAATCAATTGTGGTGGTGTACAAAGGCAAAATTACAAAAACTGTGTCACTGTCCAAATACTTATGGACCTGACTGTATAGAGGAAGAAGAAGTAAGAAGAGGAACAGAAGGAAGGAAAATGAAAATGGAAAAAAAGGGCCTAGTAATGACAAAAAATAAAATAAGTTAATAAAACATTTAGATCTAAAGATTAACCTTTAGGTATTGAAATTACCCATTAATCGTTCAGCAGGAGGAAGTGTAGCCCTCCATCCCTCCACTCGTCTGCCCCAGCACTATATACAAGAGCCGTAGAAAGTTCCATTAAAATGACAAGTGAGGGCCCACATACACCTACACATTCTGTGTGGGGGGGTTCCAACGATTAACTAATAATTTTTAGCAGCTGTTGAAAGCAGCTAGAAGTAGATTCCTCTGCCATGGTAACTACTTTCCTAAATGTATAGGGACATGAATAGTGATATCTTAAACAGGCCATGCTTCTGTAATTTGAAAAACAGAAATTCAAAAAACATATTAGGTTCATTCTGCTGCAGTAATAAACAAGGTTAAAGTTTAGGCTTCATGCTTTCAGTACTTAATATTTCCCCACAAAACACACTGTACTGTCTCAGTATAGTAGATACACCAATTATTGTCACAAGGACATGCTGTTAAAAGCTGAAAAAGAGCTTTGTGTTTGAGTGTGATTGTGTATTTTTTAATGCTACGTTCCCTTTGACTGTAGTCCTGTGTGTTACAGTTTAGTGTGTCAGTTTTCAGCCAGAAATGGCAGATGCCTTTCAGAGGTTTTGCATGCACACACTAACAGAGAAGAACAGATCTACAGCTTTATCTGTGCCTGCTGATGATCTACCAATGATAATCACTTTTCTTAGAGTCATGATTGCCTGGTTAAGATAGGTTTAGAGTTGGTACAGAATAAAATATGGACTGGCTGCGAGTCCCAGAGTGTTGGAATGAGAGCGTTGCTGTATGTAATGTCTTATAGGGAAAGAATACGGAAAGGCAGATCAGCGCTGGCTCCATTCAGACCCAACCATCGTATCCTTGGAGCTGCTGACTGTCGTACTGGATGGATTCCTAGCGCTGCTTTTGGTCTACGCTATTATTAAAGACAAGCATTACAGGTGAAACTGGCATCAGAGTTTCTAATAAAACACTAACACACAAAATTAGGCCTTAAGCTATACTAGTCAGGATTTATTCTGAGATTTAGATAATTATTATTATTTAGTGCTCAGTTTTGATGTATTGTAATTTAATAAGACATGTACAATTGAGTGCAAAAGTTAGCATCCTCTTCAGGAAGAAGACAAATGTAATACACTATATTACCAAAAGTATTCGGTCACCTGCCTTGACTCACATATGAACTTAAGTGCCATCCCATTCCT